>MU705596.1:127719-176137 GCA_026770625.1 Nicotiana glauca | reverse complement strand
AAATGTAATAGATAATAACTAAAAAACTAATTAGTAACTAATTATGCCATGTGACATTTTTTTATGATGCCACTTGGCTTAAGGAGAGGGTTTTATCCTCTCCTTTTAATAATATATAGATTATTTTAAAATTCCAACTTAAAACTGCTCACCGATTTGAATAGGTAGTTTTTCTTCTTCTTTTTTCGTTTTTCTTATTATAGTTAATTTTATTTTTCTTTTTTTATTTTGTTTTTTTATTTTAAAATAATTTTAAAACTCCAACTTGAAACTACTCCCACCCAATTAGAATGAGTAGTTATTTTTTATATATTTATATTTTCGATTATATATATATATATATATATATATATATATATATGTGGTAGTTTTTTATTTTTTATTATTTTTATTTTTATAGTTATATAAATTTAAATGTAATAGATAATAACTAATTAATAACTAAAAAACTAATTATAACATGTGGCATTTTTTTATGATGCCACTTGGCTTAAGGAGAGGGCTTTATCCTCTCCTTTTAATAATATATAGATTTTAAAACTAATTTAAAATTCATCTTCTTATACACTAATAGTATAATAATAAAATAATTTTGACTGACTATAACATTTTATTTAATCTTTTCCCCTAAGTTATCAAATGAGATTTAATATAAATAACTTTTGTTGTTGTAAATCACATTAGCTTGGTAAATTAAAAAAAATATGTACATGCACCCCGATCAATGTTAAAAAGTAAACTCATTTATAGATAACTTTTCCATAACAAAAAATCAATCTTTATTTTTATTCCCATTTCAATGCTCTACTATTTATTCATTCTCATAATCTCTTTTTTGATAATTACAATTGTGTATTTAAATATCAACACCTAATTTTTTATATATCGTTAATTTGATGCTGGCATCTTATCTGTCATTTTATTATTATTATTATTGGATACATGCTGCTTCCAATAAACACATATACCAAATAATTTTGATTACCAACAATTGATTTTTCATCCATTTTATTGACCATTAGTCCCTATTTTTACGTGCTTTGTCCTTTTACTCACAATTATTAATTATTATATATTTTTTTGTTTAAATATTATTTTATTTGTTCATTTTAGTTATAAATAATATCATAATTATTACCATTATTTTAAGTAATGATGAGAAATTACTCTATTTATTCCAATTTGTTTGTCATTATTTGACTCTACATAAGATTTAAGATTTTTTTTTTGGACTTACGATTTAAAATATACCTTAATATTTGTATGGTTGTGAAACTTTTAAAAGGTATAATTTTAAGTATACCATAATATTATATGGCTACTATAAAAGTATACTAACATTCTATTTTTTTAATAAGCTAATGAGGAAATTGTATAAACAAAGGGAGTACAATTTTTAACTGGCGTAAGGTTGACTTTGAACCAAAAAGGAAAACATTTTCGAAAAAAGTTTTTTTTATTAGTGAACAAATTCCTAGTTCGGAAGCAAACGACCCAAGTGAATTTGATATCTGAGTTCAAGTTTATAGTTTATTCAGTTTGCCAGTATGGCGGGGAATTGGCTACCGGCGGCACAGCTAACCGGAAGTGGGCGGCCGGTGCTTGAACCAGGCGAGGTAGAGTGCAGCCTTCTCTCCTCCGTAGACCTCCTTTCTGAAGAAAACCCAAACTTCCCTCACCTTAAATCGGGCCTCCTCATTCTCACTACTCACCGTCTTATTTGGGTCCAAGAATCGTCCACCACCTCCCCTCCTACTGCGGTATTCATCCCTCTTTCAGCCGTCACTCAGATTTTCTCCCTCAAAAAGTCCATCAAGTCAATGTTTGCAAGCCCTAGATTCCGATTTCAGACTTCACTTAAAGGGATGATGGTTGTAATTACTTTGATTCTCAGGGGTAAATCGGACATTGACTCGTTTTTAGAGAAGTTTTGGGAAACATGGAGAAGGAAAGCTTGGGAAGATGGGGTAGTAAAATCTGGGCCGGATGCTTCGGGTTCGGGTCATGGGTCGGGTGGTGATGGAGGATTTGCAGTGCGGATGCCGGTTGTTGGTGTAGCTGGGATATTGAGGAAAGAGCAGGAGATGTGGGAGAATACTGATAAGAGCTTGCAGGATGCTTTTCAGGATTTGAATGCTCTCATGGTATGCTAAAGTTCATGTCTTTTTATGTTATTTAGTTATTTTATGTGTTGATTTCAGTGATTTTGTGGATATGTAACAAACGAGTGCGATAAATTTTGGTATTAGCTTTAACACGCTCTTGTCTTGGCACGAATAGAACTTCCCTTTTTTAGTTTTCTGATATGTAAAGCACTGAAGGAACTTCTAGTGTTTACAAGTTGGAACAGATGCCATTTAGTTTCTGAAATGAAGTGTGAAAGAGGTCTCAGTATAATTTGTTTCAATTATAATACTAGTGGTAGATAACTTTAATTTGTTACGTGAGCATCTCTCCACTATCAGTTGATATAATTCTCATACACAGGGTAAGGCTAAAGAAATGGTGATCCTAGCTGAGAGAATGAGAGCAAAGCTTCTCTCTGGCTCAACTAGTCAGGCCACTGGCACAAATGATGAGGAAATTGGCACCAAAGAAGAGATGCAAGAATTACTATTAAGTGTTGGTATTGTGTCTCCAGTTACTAAAGAATCGGCTGGTGCTTTGTATCATCAACAATTATCTCGGCAGGTATTTCTTCCTGGTAGCTATATTAGTAAGTGTATCCATTTTTACGAGCTAGCCTTGATTGTAATCGCAACTAAAGGTGGACGCCAATCATGGGTAGAAGAAAGCAGACTTATCAGTTTCTTAATTTTTTATCATTCTTGTCAAGGAAATGTAATATTTCTAATTGGCTTGTAATATTGCAAATATTTGCTTTTCAGTAAATATGCAAAAAAATAATAATATGTTGGTACTTAGTTGGCAGATTTTGTCAAAATTCCACTGGAGAGATCTGGAGGAATGATTAATCTCATTGACATCTATTGCCTTTTCAATCGGGCTCGTGGAACAGGTAATCCTGTAAACTTTTTCCTTTTGCATTTTTTTAAATAACCGTGGTGTCCGGTCCAGCTTGTGCGCACCTCGACCTATTGACTAATAAGTCTTCAACTCAAAAGTCTGTCACTTTAGTTTCTTCTTCATTCTTTTGGTAGTATCATTACAGGCTGTTATAATTTTATTGTTGCGATTTTACAGAATTGATCTCACCCGACGATTTACTGCGTGCTTGTTCGCTCTGGGAGAAGTTTGACGTGTATGCCTCCCTTTTTTCTCTACACACACGCGTCCGCGCAGGCACACACACCCACCCACATATTCTCTTTACACACACACACACACACACATATATATACACACACACACATTCATCCTTGAACTAGTTCTTAACCACAGGATAAATGTAACTTGGGGTTCGTCTAGACTACTTGCTTGCATTAAAGAAAAAGGAAATAACATTTTACTTCTACAGACCAGTTATGCTTCGGAAGTTTGATAGTGATGTCATGGTCATCCAGAGCAAAAGCCACAGTGATGATGAGGTAAAAATTTCATGTTGGCTTCACTTGAGCATATCCTTTTTGCCAATATAGTTCTTGCTTTTTCTGGTCTTCTCTAATCTCTTACTACCTACCTATTGCTTTTCTTCAACTTAATGTAAGGGACCATAGTCTTCTAAGTAATTCTTTGCCATTGTCCTCCCTCTGTTTTTTGGTCATACCAAGATCTTGTGATTATATCTGTCATCAATTTATCCTCTCTCAAGTAGTAGATTTCTGGTTGTATTCATGATGCAACTTATAGATATTTAATCCGTAGTCAAAGTAGAATTGCTATACAAGTGATTGCTGAAGGAGACTATTATACTGAATAGGTAAACAGGTCTTGTTTAACGTATTAGACTGATAGGGCGTTGGGAGTGTTGAGTTATATAATAGTATAACATAGTGGTAATAATGGCATTTAGAGAGGAATTTATAGGTCTTGAGCCACTCTATGCATTGCTTTAAGTTTAGAGGTTTGATACTTAGATTCTAGATTCTTTCTGATGGTATTGGAGACTTAACAATGTTGATAGAGTTATAAGTGGCTACTTCCTACTGATGGACAGCCTTGTGCCGCCTGTCAAAAGCCGTCTTCCAGGCCAATAGTCTTCATAAGTTTACAATTCTTGTCCTTTCTGGTGACCATTCCAGCAGCACCACTCGTGTTTTTCAGTATCTGCTCCGCTGGCATGATGTTTCCTCCCCTGACCATTCTGCGGCACCAACCTTTTCTCAGTGGTCATTCGTATGGCACTGTTTCTTCTGGCCACTATGCTGGCTGTTCTGAAACCTAGTCCCCATAACTTTTCTCTTCTTTCATTGAGGTATCATAGACAACCTTAAAAAAATCAAACTCACACTTGTAAGTCCATATCCTATTACACGTGTGAACCCCAAAGCTTAGAGGATCTTAAATTATATAATGTCCAATGGCATCTAATGGGGTACGAAAAGGTCTTAGACCATTCTACATTGGCTTGGAGTAGACAGACAGCCAGCAAGAGGACGATTTAAGGAAATAATTGTTCAACCAGGAGAAAGTAAGTTACTTAGCAATCTCAAGAAGTAATTAGTTATTCATAACATAGGACACGGTTTTGACATCACTATATGATCACTTATGTCATACTGAGATCCATAGGTGATGATGACTTTTCATGCCTTAATGGACTCCTAAATGATTTCCAAGAGTACCTCTCAGGCTCTCCTTAACATAACCAAGAGGACAACTACAAAATAGACTTTTTAACAGTCCATTGAAGTTTTGAAATCTGTCCTTTTTCAGTTTCCTATTAAATAGACCTGGTGTACAATATTTGTTTCTATGCCCTTAATGCCCACATTTCTGCTATCAATTGCAGGTATTTACTAGAATAAGATCTTTGGTTACTACACTGGACACTTTACGAGCAGGGATCACTGCTAGTGATGCTGCAATGACTCTGGGAATTGCTCCAGCTATGGCCAAAGAGCACCTTCTTGCAGCCGAGGCCAAAGGTATGTTCTGCAGATTTTAATTCTTAACTCATAGAAAGCGGTGCTTAAGTTGTGATCATATTTTGCAGGACTTCTGTGTAGAGATGTTAGTCCAGATGGATTCCGCTTTTTCGTCAATTTGTTGCAAGAAATTGATGCTGATGATATATTCTTGTAAGTGACTTACAGATGCAAACTGTTCTAGTCAACACATATAATGTTGGTCTTATTTCTGTTGGGGATGTAGTTAGGCCCTTGGTTAGAGCTATACTTAATTACATTATCTATGAATGGGACTGCTCACTAATCAAGATGTTGTTTTACTAGAGTGCTTTTTGTTCATTGTCTGGGCACCAAAAAGTTTTCGGGACCACTATGGGATTCCATCTTGGTTTCCTGATCTCGAAGGAACCTATTTCTAGAAAATTGTAGGAGGATATCTTTTGAAGATATAATTAAGTAACTAAAAGTGTGTTCTCTCTTGCAACTTAAGCTTTTGATAAGATTGTCACACGATTCAACAATATCCGATAAGGTCTGATTGGTCCAATAACTAGTGTTTGTGACGGTTGGTTCTCTAAAGTGTGCTTTTAAATTGGGTCACATGGGAAGCTGGAGTTGTTATGATGCTATCCGACTAAAACTTGGTGCCTTAACTCCTACATGTGTTTGATTTCAGCAAACTGTGATTTTGATGGATAACCAAAGGATGTTTGTATAGCCAACAAAAGTTGATCATTATCTTATTAGAATTCTAGGTAATTTGTCGTTCTGTGGAAAATCCATGAATCATGATCATCTAGATGGTAGAACCCTTACATATGTTTGATTTTTGCCAACTTATGATTTTGAGGGATAGCTAAAGGATGTTTGTGTAGCCAACAAAAGTTGATCATTATTAGAATGTTAGGTAGTTTGTCATTCTGCCGAAAATCTATAAATCATGATCATCTAGCTTTGGTTATAAACTATGATAGTTAGGTTGGTTTTGATTCACTATTTGGATAGTATTTAGTTAATTCAATTGTAACATTTTAGTCAGCTATGTGAGTCCGTGTTTGTTTTAACTTGAAAACATAGACTAAATTCCATCTAGCTTATGTTAACTTAAAATGTCTCATATTGGTTGAGGGAGTGTGTTGTCTCCCTATATGGTTTTTGGGCAATCCTCATCTCATGACTAGCTTTCGGTTTGAGTCAGGTCCAACATCTATTTTCTTACATGTTATGTGAGCTTTGGTGAAAATCTTCGCCATGCAACTTACTAGGGTTTCCAATTTCTGCTTTTGATATTGCTATGTTATTAGAAGTTCCTTGACATGGATACGTATTGTTTTATTTTTTATGCTGTCAAGTTCTTCTTCAGTGTTCTCTACTAATCTAGGAATAGTTGAGAAACTTGAGGTAATCCTCGATTGATCTGTTGCAGAGTGAAAGAATATGGAATCTATCATACATGGGTCAAAGCTATCTCTATTGGCAGGTTTTCTTCTAATAACTTCAGTGTTTAGTTTTTAAATTTGTAAAGAGAGCAGCAACATAATGATGCACTTCTCACATTTTCCTTTTTAAATTCTGATAATTTCCCAGGTGAAATAGAAGCAGCATGATAACGAACTTCAGGCATCAGGATGCTCTTTCAGGGCTAGTTTGCTGTTTTAGGTGCCTCTTGGAAATTTGTTTTACTGCAAAGCTTGAACGGGAGACTAAAAATAGGATGAATAGTCCCCGTCATCACTTGAAGATCCGGAAGGGGAGATCACAAGGCAGGTTTGCGTAGATTTTGCTTGTCAGGATACTCGTGGCACAGGAATTGAGTTGAAATTACATACTTCAGCATGATAAAGACAGAGAAGTCTACATTAGGTGCAGGCATTACAAGGTAAAGGCAATATACTGTGGCACCTGATTCTAGTTCCCTTTCGCAGAAATAAAGAGTTGATCTAGTCTGTATTATGGTCATTTAAGCACAGTAGCATTCCTTTGTTTGAGTTATCTTTTTGCATGCAAGGCGTAAAGATTCTTTTCTTGTACATTTGAACCATAGAAGCTTTACACATTTTTATTGGATTGCCATTATACAGGGGTGCAACATTGATTGTTGGCCTACAAGCTATACTGGATGTAGGAAGTTATGGATAACGTTTTATTTAATGTACCTAGAAACTACATTGGATGTAGGAAGTCATGGATAACTTTTTAATAATTTATAATCAAAATTAATTAGAGTATTGTTATCTATGGAGAAGCCTATCTCTAAAGCTTTTCTTGAGTCGTGATATCTGATGCTCCTTTGCCGTAGAAAACAATTACTAATGAACTTAGGTGGTCATTTTTGTTTAAAATGTCGACTGGAAGCTACACCACGGCTCTCAACTGCAGATTTTAACAATTGATAAATAAGCATAATTTATATTGGCAACCAGAGAACAGAGTTGAAAATATGAGACATCAAAATTGAATCAGCGCCATCATTAAATACCTACCAACTTGAGCTGTGCCATTGGTTTATGCAATCGCATAACTTAAACGTAACTGTTTTCTTTCAAATTACACAGGGATTGACAGTAACGGAGAGATCATGTTATTTTACAGAGGAAGTAACTAGCCTAATTAAAGCTTGAAGTCCAAGATTGGTGAAATGTGAAGCGGAATTCTCGGCTGGAGAGGAAAATCTTCTTGTTTAATTTCCATATATGTTTCCAGAATACATCACAAAAGAAATAAGTATGATTTTAATCAATAGCTAACTAGTAAGATTACAGTACCAACATGAAAACAGCTACGAATGCAGTCAATAACGCTTCAACGAGAAAAATCGCGAAACGGTCCTGAGCTCTAATTAGTTTATAGAAGCATTACATCAATCCAGCGGGAGATAAAAATGGAAAGTTATCTTCCTTATTAAAAAAACATTATAGACTGTAACAATCGTCTCAGGTAACTATTTCATGATGATCTAAAGTCTAAACTACCTAAATATTTGGCACTCTTAACTGCAGAGCTATATCTTTGGTGTGACCTAGATAGAAGTATAAAACATGCAAATAAAGAACGAATCAAGTACAACTACATCAGACTGAAAGAAGTAGATTCAAACATGCGAACTTCTTAACTACCAAGAACTTGTAGCACCGATGATCATCAAAAGTTCTCTTTCAGCTTGCATACTATCGTCAAAATCAGCCTTCCTTTTTATGCTTTCAATGGCGATCCGAGCCGCTTCTCTATCTCTTTGCCGTTGTGACTTTTTCTCTTCTCGCAACTGCTTCTCCCACATCTGAGTATTCTTTTTCATCTCTTTTTCATCAAACTCTTTACCAAGAACTTGTTGTGATTTCAAGATCAAATTGGCATAGTGTTTCTTCAACATCACTGTATTGGGAAAAATTGAGTTCATATATAAAATTGACTGAAAAATGACATGTCATGACAAGTAGACTAGTCAAAGAATGACAATCAACAAAGAATAGTTAAAGAGACACGAGTTATAACAAACACGAGCTGAGATTCAAGAGACTCGGTGCTCGAACATCTTTATGTTCAAAAGTCAAGAAAAGAGAATGAACCTGATAGCAAATGAGGGTATGGATACGGTAATTAATAAGCATTAATTACGGAAAACGTTAGAGAACTATATTGAATTACAATGATTACCATTTATAACGTAGCATTAAATGCCATTAATTGTCTATAATGGCCTTATTATGACGGAAGCAAAACGTATCATATAGAAATAGCTATAAAGGGGGAAGACTGATCATTTATAAGGATATAAAATACTATTGGAATACATTGATTTAATTTACATTCAGTTATTGTTTATAAGTTATTCTTATTTCTATTTGATCATCAGTAACCCGAGTTCTTCTAAAATGAGCTTTGACCGAAATCCCAATTTTAGTTAAACAAATTGGTTCCGTTACCGGGAATCTGATAATCGTTTTGCTTTCTTAAGTCAATTCTCTTATCAAACAACTTACTATGTCGAATATCAACGACAATAGCCAACAAGATCTTCAGCAACAAGAAAATAATGCGGGTGACAGGACCCCACCCCCTTCACCACGTGATTCACAACGTCAGTCACGAGAAGGAACTCCAGATGGCTCTGAGACAAATAATCGGGTTGCAAATCAAAACAGAGTCGAGGTGAATCAAAATGCTGGAGTTGTGAACGAACAAGCACTCGATGATGCCCTAAAAAATCTAATTTCTCAACAAGTCAGTAATGCTCTCCGTGCTTTTACTAGCCAGTTGCCAGGTGCGCCACCAACACCTACTCTGAATCAGAATACTTTGAAAAACCCACGTTCTGGTATCGTTCATTTAGGCACTGGTGGAACTCCAAGCGAGTCTCGTGATGGCGAACCAGGTAACATAGTTAATTCTGATTTACAAAATTTAGTTCTAACCCTGCAGAAACAGCTCAAGGAACAAAGCGATCACATTGAGCAAATACCTGGAGTACCACCTGTAATCAAAGGAATAGACATGGATAAATACTTACAACAACTATGGAAGCCTAGTGCTTCTCCGGTGCCAATCCCGAAGAAGTTTAAGATGCCTGATATTCCAAAGTATGATGGCACAACTGATCCACGAGACCACGTGACTGCATTCACAACTGGTATGAAAGGCAACAATTTAATCAAACAAGAAATGGAATCAGTATTGGTCAAGAAATTGGGTGAACACTCACCAAGGGAGCATTGACATGGTATTCTCTCTTACCCAAATTTTTTTTATAAATTCTTTTGCTGAGCTTACAGATTCTTTTATCAAAGCACATTTGGGAGCTCAAAAAGTCGAAAAGAGAATGGAAGATATTTTTAAAATCAAGCAAGGAGATGCAGAGTTGCTTAGAGAGCCCGTAGATAGATTCCAGCGTGAAAGAATGACGTTACCACGCGTACCAGATAATTGGGCAGCTATAGCCTTTGCCAGTAATTTGAATGAGAAAAGCTCAGAAGCCACGAGACAACTCAAGGAAAGTCTTTGTGAATTTCCAGCAACAACCTGGAATGACGTGTACAACAGATACAACACGAAGCTAAGGATAGAAGAAGATATTATCTCGCGATCCCAAAAGAGGAAAAGGTAAGTTCGAGACGCGCAAAAACCAAAAAAAGGCCCGGTAAAAATAAATATGAACCATATATGGGCCCAGCGGGAAACGATTCACGATCAAAGCAGGACAATTCAAGGTATGATCATAGATCGAGGAATAGAGAGTCGGGTTCATCATCGAGGTTTGTAAACGATCGAAACACGCGAGAGACGCGAGATGATGATAGAAACTTGAAGGCAAGATTTGGCGGTTACAATTTTAATGTCAGCACTTCGGAGTTAGTAGCCGAATTAAGAAGCATGGGTGATAAGGTGTGATGGCCAAAAGAAATGAGATCAAATCCAAATAGACGTAATCCTGACCACTGATGCGAATTTCACAACGATCATGGTCATAAGACAGCAGATTGCAGATTGCTACAAGGAGAAGTCGACCATCTATTGAAGCAATGGTATCTTACTAAATTATTTAGTGAAAAAGGTAAGCAAGCATACATGAAGAACATGTAAAAACCCCCTAAACCTGCTTCTCCGAAAAGGATTATTAATGTTATAAGCGGGGGCGAGGAAATCAATGGCGTAACATATACGACGGCCAATAAAGTTTCTAAGGTTACTATTGCCCACGGGAAGCGTGATCGACATGTTTTGGAGGAAGAAAGTATTATATTTGATGGTGCAGATGCGGACGGCGTGATAACTCCACATAACGATGCACTGTTAATCTCTCTACTTGTACATGATACTAATGTGAAACGAGTTTTGATTGATCCAGGTAGTTCCGTAAACATTATTTTGCTAAGAGTACTAAGCGAGATGCAAGCTGAAGATAAGCTAGTACCTAAGGCACGTACTTTGTTTGGCTTCGACAATTCAAGCGTTGTAACAAAAGGGGAGGTAACACTCACAACATTCGCAGAAGGGGTGGTCAAAGATATGAAGTTTCAGGTGATAGAGATGGAAATGGCTTACAATAGATTCTCGGGAGACCGTGGATCCATGAAATAAATGTTGTTCCATCTACCTTGCATCAAGTTATTAAATTCCCATCACAATGGGGAATACGTCAAATCCGTGGGGATCAACATACTTTCAGGAGCATCAATTCTGTAGCAGATTCAAAAACAAAAAACGAAGAAAAGTAGCAATTACAGAACCCAGTTGAGGATACCACGACAGAAACCTCAATTGAACAAGGGCGAACAGATGTAGACTCAAGGCCCGATTCCATTCAAGAGCCAGAAGAAAACGAAAATATCAAAACAACAATTGAAGAACTAGAGGCTGTAGAGTTATTTGCATAATGGCCTGAAAGGAAAGTCTACATTGGGGCCAACCTAAGCCACAACATGAAAGGTAAGTTGATTGAATTTTTAAAAACTAACATGGATTGTTTTGCTTGGTCCCATTCTGATATGACAGGAATACCCTCGGAAGTAATGACTCACAAGTTAAATGAAGACCCACCATATCCACCTCTCAAGCAAAAGAAGAGAAAGTAGGGGACTTTTATAAATCAGGTGATTCAAAATGAGGTTAAAAAACTATTAAAAATTGGGTATATCCGCGAGGTAAAGTATCCTAATTGGTTAGCCAATACTGTAGTCGTACCGAAAAAGAATGGCAAATGGCGAGTTTGTGTAGATTACATCGACCTTAACAAATCTTGTCCAAAAGATTCTTTTCCATTACTACATATAGATCAATTAATTGATGCTACTGCAGGGCATGAATTAGTAAGCTTTTTAGATGCATATTCAGGGTACAATCAGATCAAAATGGATCCCCTAGATGAAGAAAAAACTTTATTTATAAGAGATAGAGGGACTTACTGTTATAAAGTAATGCCATTTGGTCTCAAAAACGATGGTGCACACATCAAAGATTGGTGAACAAAATGTTCCAAAAATATTTAGGAAAAACTATGGAAGTCTGCATAGATGATATGCTTGTCAAATCTCAATAATTAGAAGATCATATATCACACTTGTCTGATACATTTCAGACCTTACGAAAATTCAGTATGAAGCTAAATCCCGAGAAATGTGCATTCGGTGTTTCATCAGGTAAGTTTTTGGGTTTTCTTATTTCTAACCGTGGTATTGAAGTAAATTCCGTGTAGATTAAAGCTATAGACGAAATTCCTGACGTGCTTACAAATAAAAAAGAGGTACAGAGACTAACGGGAAGAATTGCGGCCTTGTGGAGATTTATTTCCAGGTCATCGGAAAAATGTTTTAAATTCTTTTCGGCTCTTAAAAAGCAAGACCAGTTCGAATGGTCTAAAGAGTGTCAACAAGCGCTCAAAAACCTGAAGGCATATCTGTTAACTCCACCGTTGCTCGCAAAACCAAAGCTCGGGGAAAGGTTACTTATTTTTTTAGCCATTTTAGAAGTAGCGATGTGTGCTGTTTTAGTTCGTGAAGACCAAGGTAAATAATTTCCAATTTATTATGTTAGCAAATCATTGTTAGATGCGGAGACGCGGTATCCTCAATTAAAAAATCTTGCACTTGCACTAATCATGGCATCTAGAAAACTAAGGCCTTATTTTCAATGCCACCCTATTTTCGTAGTAACTGCTTATCCATTGCGTAATATATTACACAAACATGAATTATCAGGTAGGTTAGCCAAGTGGGCCATAGAATTGTGTGAATACGACATCACATATCAACCTAGAACCGCCATAAAATCTCAGGTGTTAGTAGATTTTTGGCTGATTTTAGCCATGGGATACAATTAGAAGATGAAAAGGAACTAAAAGTGTTTAATGGATCTAATCCAGGAATTTGGACCTTATTTATTGGTGGCTCATCTAATGTGAAGGGGACAGGTTTAGGAGTTGTTTTGGTACCACCTACGGGTGAAATAATTCGACAAGCCATAAAATGCCATACTATAACTAACAATGAGGTAGAGTATGAAGCAGTGATTGCAGGTTTAGAACTGACACGTGAACTTGGCGTTGATCAGATTGTAATCAAAAGCGATTCACAGCTTGTAGTTAATCAAATGCTGAGGACTTATACAGCCAGAGAAGCACGAATGGAGCAATACTTAGAGAAGACACGTGATATGGTTAGACAATTCCAGACTTGGAAAGTCGTGCAGATACCAAGAGAGGAGAATGTCAAGGCAGGCGCTTTAGCTAATCTCGCATCTGCGACAGACGTGATGAATAATGAAAATGCTTCTGTAATCCATTTTTTTTTCATTCAGTACTCGTTATGACAAAAATGAGGTAAATTTTAGTAACTTGACCTAGGATTGGAGGAACAAGATTATCACTTTTTTTGCAGTATGGAACCATCCCTGAAGACAAGAAAAAGGCTCACGCGCTTCGTAAAAAGGCTGCTCGATACTGTTTAAAGCAAGGCAATATTTGTCGAAAAATGTTTGGTGGTCCCTTAGCAAGATGCCTCGAGCCTTCTCAAACGGAATATGTGATGAAAGAAATACACGAGGGGTATTGTGAAAATCACGCAGGAGGAAGATAACTGGTAAGAACCATGATTAGAGAAGGCTATCATTAGCCCAAAATGGAATAAGAAGTAGAAAACTTCGTGGCTAAATATGATAAGTGCCAAAAATACGGTAACAACATGCATAGACCTGCGTAGTTGCTACATCCGGTCGTTGCACCGTGGACTTTTATGAAATGAGGGATGGACATTATGGGTCCACTACCACAAACAAACGGTGAGGTAATATTCCTGCTTGCACTCACTAGTTACTTTACTAAATGGGTAGAAGAATGAGCATTTAAACAGGTACGAGAAAAATTATTCAGAGATTTTATTTGGCGGAATATCATATGTCGATTCGGTGTACCAAAGGAAATCGTATGTGATAATGTCCCGCAATTTATAGTCGCACAAATCACAGAATTCTTTCAAAGTTGTCAGATTAAAAGGATTATTTCAACACCTTATCATCCGGTGGGTAATGGACAAGCTGAATCGACGAATAAAGTCATAATAAACAATTTGAAGAAACAATTAGAAGAATCCAAAGGTAATTGGCCAGAATTGCTACCTAGTGTTTTATGGGCATATCGCACAACAACAAAAACAAGAACGGGTGAAACACCATTTTCACTTGTATACACAGCTGAAGCATTGATCCTAGTAGAGATAGGGGAACCTAGCACGAGATATACACAAGCGACTGAGGAATCCAATGAAGAAGAAATGTGACTAATCCTTGATCTACTTGAAGGAAAAAGGGAAGCCGTATTAATAAGGATGGCAACACAAAAATAAGTCATGGAACGATATTATAATCGGAAAGCTCATATAAGATACTTCAAGATTGGAGACTTCGTACTCAAGAAGGTTTTTCAGTCCACAAGAGCGGCTAATGCGGGAAAATTAAGTCCAACTTGGGAAGGACCTTACAAGATTCACGGCATAGCAGGAAAATGAGCGTACGAGCTGGAAATATTGGATGGCAAAATACAACCTTCACATTGGAATGTCGTTCGCCTGAAGAGATGTTATTTCTAGGGAGTACCCACGATCAGGTATCCTCATTTTAAAATTTTATTTTTGAATTGTTAAAATTTTACTAACGATTTTAGATGATAGGAAAAAAGCTAACATGTACTAAATGATGAATCACGACCTGCAAGGCATGTGGAATAGATTAAATTCCCAGTTTAGGGTTACAACTATTCTGATAGAAATTGATACGGGTTAGTTAGTCTTCATCTATAATCGTACCTCCGAGTCCCGTGTGTTTTATTTCTCTTCAGGAAAAGGAACAATTAAGAAGAGTAATCAAGTGCTCGAGACTTCATACTTCAAAGCTCAAACACTTGATGGATTATATGATATAAATAGACATATGTATAAAGAAGGCAAAAAAGATTGGGAAATAACCAAAGTTCACTCATTGAATGAGTCAAGTACAGAGCAAAGCTACGAGCCAAATCCAAAGAAAACCTTATCATAGTTAGGTTAACAGCAATATACTGAAACGGGTTATAAATAAAAAAACCTTGTGTTTTATTTTCTTTTTTGAAATCTGTTGTAAAGAAAACAGTTACGAAAAAGTTATATAAGATATTTAAATACATGTAAAGTGTTATTTAAAACTTGACAAAGTTCAAATAAAAACTTGTCAAAGTTATTTCAAGAAACATGTGTATTCCTATTTCTTTTGTCGTACATTTACACCATTATAAAGTTAAGACGTCTTCTTCATTAAGTATCGAATATAAAAGGGCCCTCCTTTATAAAATTCATGATTGATTTAAATATTCATGAAGTTAAAAAAGAATTTTGCAAAATAAAAATGTAAGTTATTCAATAAGTCCTTAAATATAAAGGCAAGAATAAGCAAAACAGAAGCTCAAAACAACTACAAAAACGAAAAACTTCTTAATATTAAAAAGTTTAGACTAAGTAAGAACTTAGTCATAAACTAAGAGTTACTTATACAAAACGCACCAAAAAAGGTCTGGGGACTTGATGTTTTCAACAAACCCTCAAATGGGACTGAGGGTTATGACCACATTCCACCAAGAAAAAAAAAAAGTAACATATCATAAACTTTTTCACTGAGGAGTTGCAGTAGAATCTGAAACAGGGCCAGGAGCAGCAAAAGGTTCAGAATGGCTTGAAGGAGTTGGAGCATCTACCGCACCCATATCATATTCAGTACGCCCGAGAATATCAGCCATGGGAGAGGGAAAATCTTGGCTTTGCTGAGTTTTTTCGATAATCTCTTTTATTTCGGCAACCTCAGCATCCAAATTAAAGCCCTCCTGACTAACTTCCATCAGAGTATCATGGCGTGTGTTTAAAATTGCCCAACTCACTTCAATTGTAGTCTTGTACTCAAGAACCTCGTAATCTTTATCCTATTGCTCAATCTCGTCTTTAAACTTTTCATTTTCAGCCAGGGCAGAATCGTAAGAAGCTTTCAAAGGAATGAGTGAACTCTCTAAAAAACTAACCTTAGTGAAAGACTCACGAAGATCTTCCTGGGTTTGAGAAAGTGGGAAATCCTGACAAAAAAAGGATTAAAATAATTTTTGAGAAAGGAAGTGAATAAATCTACAAAGGATAAAAAAAAAAAACTCTTACCGTGGGTTTTCACTTTCCAACCAAACCGATGAGAAAGGGTTTTCCAAGATCTACCCTCCATCGGAGCAGTGTATAACAACTTTACTACCCAACTACGAAAATTGGGAATCTCATCAACAATTCCCATAGTTGCTAAAAAAAAGGAGAAAATTTAAAATGATAACCATCACAAGTAAAAAAAAAAAAGGGCGCGGGAAAAAAGAAAACTCATGTGTAAAATTTTATTTCTCAGGGAATGGAACATTTTCTTCACCCACTAAACTATCAGTGGGGGCAACAACAAACCGGGTGTACCAACCACGGTCCTTATCATATTCTGGGAATACCAAAACTCTTTTGCTTCTCGCAGCTAAAGTAAAAATTCCTTGACGAAAAAGTTTGGGAGAATAAAAGTGAATTAAATGAGAGAAAGTAAAAGGCACACCAGCCATGTTGGCCAAATGCCTTAAATAAGCAACAACCCTCCATACTATAGGGCCAATTTGTCCTAAAAAAACGTCGAAAAAGCGACAGAATTCGATGATTACAGGATCGATAGGAGGCTTGAAATTCAAGGTGAAAGGATATGTATATACAAAGGAAAATCCAGTCAAATAAGAAGTGATTCTTTGGTTTGGATTAGGGATAATAATGGAAAATCATGGCTCTAGTGACAGTCCCTACGAACTACAGAAATTAAACCTTCAGTAATCTGAGTCGGATAAATGTCAACACGTTCTAATAAAGACATAGAAGAGACTTGATTTCTAATGGATTATCTATCATTGTAAAAAGATAGTTCAGCGGGAACAATCTCATCTACGGTAGGTTCACGAAAAGGCTCAGTGGATTCTTTACCTCTAGATGAAGACCTTTGAGAGAGGGAGCCTCTGGTTCTAGAAGGTGGAGTGGAACTGGTCGAAGGTAGAGAAGGACCTCGTACATATGAAGACCCTAGATTACGAAGTCTACCCCCTCTCCTGCTCCTAATAGGAGCAAAAGGAAGGTTATCGATAATGGGGACTCTCCTAGGGTTAGGGTTTGACGAAGAGATAATAGTACGAGGAAGAAGGAAACAAGAATTGAATATTCTAAGAACTTTTTGTGAAAAAGACAAAGGTGAAAATTATATTTATACTTAGAATCAACCATCAAAGGAAAAGGTGCAATGATGGAAACGTCATGATGAGAACTGTCATTTCGTAATTGGTGAAGCCGTAAAAAAGCCTTAAAAGACGTCGAAAAGTCGCAGAACCAATTAGAAGATGCCATGTGTAACGGACATTAAATAGAAGTGACAAATTAAGCGTCGGTTCCAGAGGAGAATTTATGGTAGAAAATATTCCCGCTTTAATAAAATTCACTTCCCAAATATTCTATTGATGAATAAATGGCAAGTGGGGGATTATCTGTATTGGGAAAAACTGGGTTCTTATATAGAATTGATTGAAAAATGACATGTCATGACACGTAGACTGGTCAAAGAATGACAATCAACAAAGAATAGTTAAAGAGGCATGAGTTACAACAGTCACGAGCAGAGATTCAAGAGACTCGATGCTCGGACCTCTTTATGTTCAAAAGTCAAGATACGAGAATGAACCTAATAGCAAAAGATGGTACGTATACGGTAATTAATATACATTAATTACGGAAAACGTCAGAGAATCTGTATTGAATTACAATAATTACCATTTATAACGTAGCATTAAATGCCATTAATTGTCTATAATGACCTTTTTATGACGAAAGCAAAACGTATCACCTAGAAATAGTTATAAAAGGGGAAGACTGGTCATTTGTAAGGATACGAAATACTATTGGAATACATTGATTTAATTTACATTCAGTTATTGTTTCTAAGTTATTCTTATTTCTATTTGATTATCAGTAACCCGAGTTCTTCTAAAATAAGCTTTGACCGAAGTCCCAATTTTTGGTTAAACAATCACAGTTCGCAATTCTTTGTTATTTTTTTTCAAATCCTTAACATCATTTATATTGTATCTGGTATCCAAGATGATCTTCCTCTTCTTGTAGCAAGCAAGTTTCTCACTGACTTGGCAAAATACTTTTGGCTGAGAACTGCAAAACAATGCCATAACGTAACTAAACCCTAGAAATGTAACTATATATCGACGACGCAGAAGAAGTGAAATCCCTGGGCTCTACTTTAGACGAATGATATTAAAGGCGATGAAGGGTAAGTAAGGACAGTAAGCACATTATATATAATTAACCTTTTCCTATGTTATATGGGAAAAGGTTTTTTATTAGGGACGTAAACTAACATAATTAGTTACTTTTGGGGAAAGTGTCGAAACTTACAATGCAAAATTTGTTTCTTCATGCATGAAATCATTTTTTTTACCATATTTTACTTTTTCACCTAGTGATTAATTTAATTTCTAAATAAATTATAATTAATTAATTTCAAAGTATAAAAATAAAGTGCTATAACTCTTTTTATAAAGGAAAAAAGGTCAAAATTGTCCCTCTACTCTTGTTTGTTGGCTGCTAGTGCCACCCATTACACTTTTTGGCCATTCTCGTCCCTACCGTTAACAAAGTTTGCAAAATTACCCCTAACCCTAACATCCCTCCACTGTGCCAGTTGACCCATCAATTTTATCCATGTCAGTTGCCATGTCATCGACCCCACCAAATTAAAACCCTAATATAAACGATCCCCCACTCCTCACCCCTCCACCCTTTCTCTCATCTTCTCTCCCTCACCAGTCACCTCATACCAAAATCGCCAGAAACTATAGCATTTCGCCAGAAAATTTTCGGCGGGTAGAACTAACCTCCACGGAACTAGCTCCCCTCTTCGTCTCCTTTCTCCTTCTTCATGCTTCGTCATTCAAAAAATAACCCCGTTCTCTGGCAAGAAATTCAAATCAACTCACACAGAAAAAATTACCGATAAGATTAAAAGCCATCAAAGTATTACTATCGCGGTGTTACTCAATGCAGCCATGTCAGATCTTGTTGGCAAACACCCATTGTTTGGCATAAAAAATACTTCTTCTCTTCTTATTTTGCTTGCTCTCGTAGCACCATTGAAGAATTTGCAAAGAAAGCTTGAGAACATAAATGGAGGAGAATGTAAAGAAAGCTTGATTGCTCTCATTTTATTTTATTTGGTTCTTCATTGATTTGCTGTGGATGAGAATGTGAAAAAAAAATGGAGGAGATACGGTGGGGGTTTATGTGAAGAAGGTGGGTCTGTCAATTAATGGTGGTGTTAATGGTGGCTGATAGTACCGATTTGAGAGATGTATTTGAAAGGAGACTAAAATTACCATACAAAGCATTTGGAAAAGCTTGAAGAATACCTAATGGGTCTGTCATGTTCTTCAGAAGTTGTTGAAGTTCAATTTATGTTACTTGAATATAATATTGAGGCTGGAAATTGTTGATTAAATTCTGGTTTTGAAGCTCTTTTGTGGTGAAATATTGAGGTTTTTGGGTAGTGAAGCTGCCGATGGAAGATGAAATCGAAGGGGAAGAGAGGTATTGGAGGTTAATTATGTGGAATTTTTAATGGAGGGGTCCCAATGCTCTGATGGACAATTTCAATATGTGCAATTAGTTCAAAATCCCTTCGATTTTATTTGAGGATTAAATTACTTCCCATGCTGACATGGTATTTTATTTTGTGGGACCTGCTGACTTGGCTGATGATATGGGTAAAATATTAGAGGGGTCCGCCTCCACAGTGGAGGGACGTTAGGTTTAGGGATAATTTTACAAACATTGTTAACGGTAGGAACGAGAATGACCGAAAAGTATAACGGGTGGCACAAGCAACCAATAAATAATAGTAGAGGGCTAATTTTGACCTTTTTTCCTTTTATTAAATTTGTTATTAAATATACCATTATTTTTATGATTGTATTTTAATATTACATGCATTAAATTCACAGTTTACTTTTAGATTTATTACAGCTTAAATTAAGGATGATTTTGAAACATCCTTTCTAAATTTTCTTATAATCACTATTTAAATTGTCACACCCCAAGTTCACCCTCCGTGATCTGTCGTGAAGGCAGCTAGTCTCTATGACTGGATAAGCCTAACAAATTGCAGAAAAAGGAAAAGCGAAATGCGAAACTAGCAAAAACTATGGATAAAACATAATAAAAGCATTTAAGATGTCTCTCGGCATATACAATAGATACTCACAATACTGAAACAAATTCTCAAAAACCCGGAATCTCATGAAATCACAAGCTATTGAAACTATATAGTGTTCTAAATCCCGAATATCTAATCAAAAGAAATACATGAAGTCTAAGTTGAAGGGAAGAATAGAGAGGGACTTCTAGGTCTGCGGACGCGACAGATATACCTCGAAGTCTCTGGTGTCGCCCGCCTCTCTGGTAGAACGGCTGAGCAGAAGAACCTAGATCTGCACACGAAAAACATGTGCATGAAATGGCATGAGTACACTACAACGGTACCTAGTAAATGCCAAACCTAACCTCTTCCGGGTAATGACGAGGAAGGTCAGGGCCCTATTGGTTATATATATATATATATATATATATATATATATATATATATATAAGAAAAGGTAAAACAATATGAAGTGCGACAGTATAATTAAAAACACTAACATTCGATAAAGAATAAAATCACAGACAGAATATACTCAGTACACAGAGATAGCAACAGGGGATCTCCCAGGATATTGTCCCGTAGTCCCAAAAGTAAATGTACAGAGGATCTCTCAGAATATCGTCCTGTAGTCCGAATCATGAACATACCAGAAAAACTCCCAGAATACCAATTCGTAGTACCAAAGTAAATATCTAGTACAGGAAAATCTCCCGGGTGTCGTCCCGTAGTCCCAAACATAAAAGTGCAGGTGGATCTCCTAGAATACCGATCCGTAGTTCCAAAATAAACATGCAGGAGGATCTCCTGGGAAATCATCCCGTAGTCCCAAAGTAAACGCACAACAGTTTCAAGAAAGAATTTACAGTTCTATTCGATAATTAAACAGGAAATTCTACTCTAAACATGCTGCACAGAGTACAAGTAAGCAGTTGAAGCACGTAAGACAGTTAAATCACATAAGCATGCTTTTCCTAAACTAAACAAGAGGCTTCAAGTACAATTACAAGAAAACATAGATATTAACTTAATGAAAATGGAGTTTTTCAACAATTAACACATATATGCACTCGTCACCTCACGTACACGACACTCAAATAACAACAGTACCAAAATCCTAAAGGGAGTTCCTCCGCACAAGGTTAGGCAAGTGTCACGACCCCAACCCGGTCGTGATGGCACCCAACACACTACTAGGCAAGCCCGACCATTTCTAATAACAACCCCATTTATTAAACTGATGAAGATAAAAGCCATTTAAGTTAAAGGTCTAAAATACCGATAACAGTGCAGAAAAATCCAACAAAATACCCATACAGCCCAACAAGGACCCGGTGTCACGAACATGGGCCTCTAAAATACAGAGGAACATCCTACTACAAAGTCTGTCTAAAAACTGAGAATGCGAAAATAAAAGGATAGGGATAGAAGGGAGAGTCATCGGTTGCGAACGCCTTGCAGCTACCTCAAATACTCTCGAAATAAGAACTCTGGATCAACTGGATCTACTCAGCCTGAGACTGCCCTGGATCTGCACACAAGGTGCAGGGAGTAAAGTGAGTACTCCGACCTAGTGAGTAATAAACATAACTACAGTCTGGAAGTAAGAAAACGCAAAAAATGCACAAAGTACTCTATATCTAGCAGTTCATATCCAAAACAGTGGGAACAATATACAACAAGTAATACAGTTAAGAAATAATGCATGAAAGAATGCAACACATATA
Organism: Nicotiana glauca; assembly: GCA_026770625.1. NCBI lineage: Eukaryota > Viridiplantae > Streptophyta > Magnoliopsida > Solanales > Solanaceae > Nicotiana > Nicotiana glauca. The sequence goes on along the minus strand of MU705596.1, from coordinate 154,119 downwards.
ACGGTACACTCTAGTACCTGCTGCGGCGTGCAGCCCGCTCTACTTATTTAACATCGACGACACTCACTGGGGGTGTGTACAGACTCCGGAGGGGCTCCTACAGCCCAAGCGCAATATCAGCCAGGTATTGGCATCAAACAGGCTCTCGGCCTCAATATCAATGTATATATCATCGCTGCGGCGTGCAGCCTGATCCATATCAGGGAAACATCCTCACTATCGGGTCCTCGACCCATCTCAGTCAAATAAGTTCACAGCCACTCGGGCATGACATGTTATAGGGATCTCAGTCCTCATATCCTTTTTCCATTTAATGTTCATGTATAAAACACAGTTATTATATTATTTTTGACATTTGCAAACATGACTGAGAATATATGTTATGCACAGAAGTGAGGAAAACACATAAGGATCCCCTAAGGATTCTACAAGTCGGCAAAAGGCCCCAAACACGGCAATAAGCCCAATTTATAGTGATAAAGTATGCGTCTCAATCGCCAATATAGTAGTAATTAACACTCGAGATGGACTAAGTCTCAATCCCCAACGGTAAACGACCCCGAACTCATCGTGGAATTCGTGTCATGCCTCAATATAGCGTTACGATGTGGAAGTCCGGGGTTTCAAACCCTCAGAGCAGCATTTACATCCATTACTCACCTTTAGCCGGCCAAAGACTAGCTCGCAATGCCCTTCCCTCTCAAATCGACCTCCTCGCGCGTCGAATCTGGCCAAAACCACAATGAATACATTACAATAGGCTAAGAGAAAATAACCCAATCGAAAAGACTCGAAAAATATCGAAAATCACGAAATTTGCAAAACCCGAGCCCCGGGCCCACTTCTCGAAATCCAAAATTTTTTACATCAATACGATCCTTATCTCGCCACGAGTTCATACATATCAAATACACAAGAATCGGAGACCATTTGGCCCCTCAAATCATTAATTCAAACTCTCTTAAGTTTCAAGCCCTAACCTCCATTTTTAGCATTAAATCCCCTTGAATTTCAGTGTTTAATCCATGATTTTACACTATATAAACATAATTCGAGTCCAATAGTTCATACCTAATGAAACCCCTTCGAATTCTCTCCAAAATCGCCCAAGAATCGCCTAAGCCGAAGTCCAAAATATTTTCCTTCTCTTTCAAATTCGTGAAACACTATTCACTTAAACCCAGGTCGATTTCCGCTTTTGCGGTTAATTTACCACACCTTTGGTCACCGCATATGCGCCCATTTGACCGCTTCTGTGGTCACAAACCGCTTCTGCGGTCGCCGCTTATGCGGACCCACGTCCGCTTCTGCGGAACACCTAGGTCCTTCAAGGATCGCTTTTGCGACCACCTAGCCGCATCTGCGGAACCGCCTATGCGGTCCCTTTTCCATAGATGCGGAAATGACAGAACCAAGAAACTTCAACCATGCAATAAACTCCAAACTTTCCGTTTAACCACCCGAATTTACTCCAAGGCCCCCGGGACCTCAACCAAAAGCACATACATGATCTATTACGTTATTCAAACTTTCTCGAACCATCAAAACACTACCATTAACACCAAATTCATCAAATTTCACCAAATCAAAGCCTAAGTTTAACAAATTCTTCCGAAACTCACATTCGATCAAAAACTAGACCTAACCACCTCCGATTCAACTGAAATTTTGCACACACATCACAAATCACCTAATGAAGCTACTGCAACTCTCATAATTCCATTTCGACCCTTGGATCAAAATCTCACCTATCAACCGGATATCGCCAAAATGCTAACTTAGCCAATTCAAGCCTAATTCTACACCGAGCCTCTAAAGTTACTTTTGATTGCTCTCCTAAGCCTTAAATCATCCCCCAAAACTAACCGAATCATCAAAAATCCATTCCGAGCCCTCTAACTCACAAGTCAATTTCCGGTTGACTATTCCAAACCAAACTCTCCTTAAAGAGACTAATTGTCTCATTCCTTATCAAACTCTATCCGAATCACTTCAAATTCACCAAGCACATATAATTAATCATGAAGAAGCAATAAACAGGGAAAACGGAATGGAAACACATGAGATGACAGGTCGGGTCGTCACATCCTCCCCAACTAAAACAAACGCTCGTCCTCGAGCGGGTCGAGAAACATACCTGAAGTCTCAAATAGGTGCGTGTATTTGCTCCTCATCTCCTGCTCGGTCTCCCATGTTGCCTCCTCCACGGGCCGACCTCTCCACTGTACCTTCACCGAAGCTATATCCTTTGATCTCAATTTCCGAACCTGACGACCCAAAATAGCCACTGGCTCCACATCATAGGTCAAATCATCATCCAACTGAACCGTGCTGAAGTCCAAAACATGAGACGGGTCTCCAACATACTTCCGGAGCATGGAAACATAGAATACCGGATGAACGACCGACAAACTGGGTGGCAAAGCAAGCATATAGGCCACCTCCCCAATCCTTCTAAGCACCTCAAAAGGTCCGATGAACCGCGGACTCAGCTTCCCTTTTTGAGGAAAGTCCGTATTGGGTGTTGCTCGGCGAATAGCACATCTGTTGTGTCCTTTCAGGATTGAATGGTGTATATTACTTGCTTCACCGTGGGTGTGATGGATTGCTTGGTTTCAGACATCAATCTGTGTGTGGCTATCTATTTTGAGCATGGTGACTTGAGGTGCTTCATGTGTAATAGTGTTTGGATATGATCGCGCGTTGTGGCGAGGCCACATGAAGTTATGAACTTTCGAGGAGGAATTCAGGTACTCTATTTCTATGATGTGAGATGGGGTCTCAGCTTAGTGTTGTAATGGTACTGATGAGCTTGAGGTACCACTATTTCATTTGAGTCAATTGTCATGATTTGAGTACGTTCAAACTGCTTCTCATTGGTGCATGTATTATGCAAGTTGTGGCTTAAGCCTGTGTTGATGTGTCATATCACCAGTGGTGTGTTGGGTTCGAGGTGATCGTTGGAGTCATTAATGAATACGAACATATTTGTTTCCAGCTGGTTAGAAGGATAATATCGAGGTTTGTCCCGGAAATCCGTTGTGGAATTAGTCAAAAGGAAGTGGCCTCATGTATGGGTAATCTGCGGAATGGTTACTGTTTATCGCGTGTTGAATTTGTCATTGGCAGTATATGAAAGTATTGGAATAAGGCTTTAGCTAGTAAGAGGTTTTCTATCGATTTTTGGTTGTTGTAGGCAACTGCTGTGAATAGAGACTATCGTTTCGAGTGTTGGATTGTGTGGTATGTTGTATGATTTCACCTGAGGTTGTAGGTATGGTTTATTACAGCTGATTCAAGTTTATTCTGAATATTGACGTGAGGTTCTGATTTTGAGTATGATTTTAGAAAGTGCAATGTGGTTCCACGGTTTATGGTCTCGATAGATTGTGAAATTTCAGCTATGTGGTGTTATCGAACCTATATGAGATAGGGTGATGTGGGATCACCCCGGGTATATGCTTGGTAAGATCGTTCAACTATTGGTTGGCTTCTAGTACAACTCTGGGTACGCTCAAGGACGAGCATTTGTTTAAGTTGGGGAGGATGTGACGACCCGACCCGTTGTCTCATGTGTTATTGCTCCGTTTCTCCCATTTCATGCTTCTTCATGTTTCATTATCGGTAGGTGGTGTGTTAGAATTGATTTGGATTGGTTTTGATAAGAAATGAGATACTTAGTCTCTTTAAGGAAAGCTTAAGTTGGAAAAGTCAACCGAAAGTTGACTATTGAGTTAGAGGGCTCCGATGTGATTTCTGGTGATTCGGTTAGCTTCGGGGGATAATTTGTGACTTAGGAGCGTGATCGGAATTGATTTTAGAGGTCCGGTGTAGAATTAGGCTTGAATTGGCAAAGTTAGAATTTTGGCGAATTCCGGTTGATAGGTGAGATTTTGATCCGAGAGTCGGAACGGAATTCCGAGAGTTGCAGTAGCTCCGTTAGGTGATTTTGGATGTGCGTGTAAATTTCAGGCCATTTGGAGGTGTTTTGGTTGGGTTTTTGATCGAATGTGTGTTTCGGAAGTTTTGAAGAAACTTAGGCTTGAATCCGATGTGAATTGATGATTTTAGTGTTGTTTGATGTGTTTTGATGATTGGAAGTAGCGTTCACGTAAGAGGATGTCCTGGTGCATCGCGTTCGCGTTTGGGAGTCGCATTCGCGTAGTGTTGAAAGCTGAAGCATCACGTTCGTGTCTGGTGGTACGCGTTCGCGTAGAGTTAATTGGTCAGCGGGAATTTTTGTTCATCGTGAACGCGAGAGGTCCCTCGCGTTCGCATAGAAGGAAAACTGGGCATCAGAAGGGTTATTAATTGACATTTCATCCGCGAGGGTTATGTATTTTCCTCCATTTTTGAGTAGGCTTTGAGAGCTTTGAGGGGATTTTAAAGAGGATTCAAGGAGGAATGATTGGAGGTAAGATTCTTGAACCTAAAACTCGTTTTTATTGAGAAATCTACCTAGAAATTCATAGAATTAGGCCTAAAATGGATGAATTAGGGCTTGGGATTTTGAGAATTTAAATTGGGATTTGATAGGTCCTTTGAGCTCGGATTTAGGAGTTCTTGGTATGTATGGACTCGTGGCGATATGAGGAATCTGGTAAGGTGAGTTTCGTAATTTTTTGAGAAGCGGGCCCGAGGCTCTGGTTTTGCGAGTTTCGAGATTTTTGCTATATTTTGATTGTTTTCGATTGGGTATTGTTCCCTTGGCATAGTGTGATGTATTCGCTCTAATTTTGGTTAGATACGATGCGTGTGGAGGCCGATTTGAGGGGAAAAGGCATCGCGAGCTAGAGATTTCGCCGGTTCGAGGTGAGTAATACTTGTAAATGATATCCTGAGGGTTTGAAACCCCAGATTTGCACATCAAAGTGCTGTATTGAGGTGACTTGCACACCGGATATGAGCTGGGGTAGAGCACCGTTGGGGATTGTGACTTGGTCCATCCCGGTTGTTGATTTTTACCGTGTATTGATTGAAACTACTTGTTATCATCATAATTTGGGATAATTTCCATGTTTGGGCTTCGTGCCAACTATGTAAATCCTTCGGGGATTAATATTACTGCTTTAGCATGACTTGCATATTATTTGGTTTCAGTCCAAGGTTTTAAATACCGTTTTGCAAACTCAGCCATATTTCTAAGTTTTGAAAACTCAAATGATATTTTAAATGTTATTTCGGGCTGAGAACTACTGTTTTATAAATGCCCATGGGGCTTATGATATTTTCTGGACTGAATATGGGTGGCTCGGGCTGCGCGCCACAGCAGGAACTTGAAATAGTGGTAATAATGGCACTGTGTGATGTGACTTGAAACATTATGGGTGGCTCGGGCTGCGCGCCGCAGCAGGAACTTGAAACAATGGTAACAATGGCCCTATATGATGTAAATGGGTCAGGTATCAATGACTGGCCAGGATTTGATTGATGCCACGAGATGGCTTGATATTGTGCTTGGGCTGTAGGAGCCCCTCCGGAGTCTGTACACACCCCCAGTGAGCGCCGTCGACGATAAACACATGGTTGGCTCGGACTGCACGCCGCAGTGGGTACTTGAGTGTACCGGTCATGTGCATTGCATTGCATTCATGCATTGGTTCCTGTTTGAGCTACGTGGCATGACATTCAACACTCTCATATCATTGGCATTCATGCTATTTCTTGCACTGTTACCAAATACCCTGGTGTTATTTGTAATGGAGTGCTGTGCCCGAGGGGCTGACTTATGTGCGGACATGCACTATCTGATTTTGCAATCAATTGCTTGACTGTTGGGAAAAGGATATTTTTAAAAGAGGTTTTTAATTGAGCCAGATATTTTCTAAAGGATTTTCATGGAATTACTATTTTCTCAAGGGTCTTACTGTCCTATATATTACGTATTTTCTTACCGCTCAGTTATTATTTACTCTTATTACTCATTGAGTTGGAGTACTCACTTTACTCCCTGCACCTCGTGTGCAGTTGCAGGTATTGTTCACCCGGTAGCGGGTTTTGAGATGATTGAAGGTATCACTATTATAGCGGAGTAAGGTGACCGCCAGCATCCGCGGCACCTGATTTTCCCTTCTTTGATTTTAATTTGATTCATGTAAATTACAGACTCTGTAGTTGTGTTCAGGCTTCTTTAGATGCTCGTGACTTGTGACACCCCGTTCGAGTTGTGTTGGGTTGTAGATATTGATTATTATTGTCATTAAATTGCATTTATCTATTCTTTTATGTTTAAAAATATTGAAAGCGGCGTCGTTGTTCTGTTGGCTGGCCTTGTCTTCATGAGAGGCGCCATCACGACCGGGTTTGGGAATTTGGGTCGTGACAGCAAGCCACTTACCTCGAACCAGCTCAAACTCAATCCGAAATCACACTCTTGCCACGAGTATCCAACTGCGAGTGGTCCAAGTCTAATTAAATCAATTTCATAATGTAAATATAACTACAGACAACAAATTTAGCTAAAGGAATCGAAGCTAAGGTAAGAAAATAGAAAAAAAAATGTCAAAAAATCCTTCCTGGGACCACGTCTCAGAATTGGGTAAAAACTACAAATTATGAACACCCATTCACTAAAAAGTCTAACCATACCAAAATGAATCAAATTCGATACCAAAACCTCGATCAAAATCCCAAAATTTGGCCTAAGAACTTTTCTCAAATTTTCCCCAATTTTTCATCCAAATCCCGAAATTAAATGATAAAATTAACAATAGATTAATGTATTAGAACCAAATTAGAGTTAGAATTCATTACCCAATCCTCTTTCTTCAAAATCTCTCCAGAAATCGCCCTCTACCGAGCTCCAAATCGATTTCCAACTTATGAACTCAAACCTTCGATTTTCTCTTTTTCTGCCCAGCGATTTCCGCATCTGCAAGGGTCCTACCGCACCTGTGGTCCCATTTCTACGACTCCTACTCCGCACCTACAAATTTTTATTAAAAGGCCAAGTTTCCACACCTGCGCCCATTCACCCGCAGATGCGGTCCGCTTCTGCAGTCCTTAGGCTGCGTCGGCGACCAGCTCCACTATTGCCTCAGACCGCACCTGCAGTTCTGAAACCCCTTCTGCGGTGCTGCACCTGCGGTCCAACACATGCAGGTGCGGTTATGACAGGTTCAACAACCTCAGATTTTGCCCAAGTCCAAATTCACTTTTGTTAATCATCGAAAACTCACTCGAGTCCCCCCCGGACCTCAACTAGATATATCAACCAGTCCTAAAATATCATACAAACTTAGTGCAACCCTCAAATCACATCAAACAATGCTAAAACCACGAGTCACCCTCCAATCCAAACCTAAAGAACTTGAAACTTCAAGAATCCTACAACCGATACCAAAACCAACCAAACCAAGTCCGGTTGACCCCAAATTTTACACACAAGTCACATTAGACACTATGAAGCTATACCAACTTTCGGAATCGGATTCCGACCCCGATATCAAAATCTCACTATCGATCCGGAAACTTCAAAACTTCAACTTTCGGCTTTTCAAGCCTAAATAAGTTACGGACCTCCAAAACACAATCTGAACACGCCCCTAACCCCTGAACTACCCAACGGAGCTAACAGAATCAACAAAATTCCATTCCGAGGCCGTCTTCACACTGCTCTGACTACGGTCCAAATTCTAAAGCTTAAGCTCTCATTTAGGGACTAAGTGTCCCAAAACACTCTGAAACTCAAAACGAATCCTCCCGACAACTCACAATAGCAGAAACAGACACGGGGAAAGCAATTAATAGGGATCGGGGTGTTAATTCTTAAAATAACCGATCGGGTCGTTACATTCTCCCTTAAAACATTCATTCTTCCACAAACATGCATAGAGACATACCTGAAGTAGTGAAAAAAGTAGGGTAACGGCTGCGTATATCCTGCCCGGTCTCCCCGTTTGCCTCATCGACCGGCTGACCTCGCCATTGAACCTTCATTGATGCAATGTTCTTGACCTTATCTTTCGAACCTGCCTATCCAATATCGCCACTGGCTCTTCAACATAAGATGAATCCTTTTCCAACTGGACTGAACTGAAATCCAACACGTGTGACGAATCATCGTGGTACTTTCAGAGCATCAAAATATAAAATACCGGATGAACTCCTTCCAAGTTGGGAGGTAAGGCAAGCTCATAAGCAACCTTCCCAACACGTCATAATACCTCAAAAGGACCAATAAACCTCGGACTCAATTTCCCTTTCTTCCTAAATCTCATAACGCCCTCATAGGCGAAACCCGAAGCAAGACCCACTCTCTAACCATATAGGAAACATCATGAACCTTCCGGTCCGCATAACTCTTCTGTCTGGACTGGGCTGTGCGAAGTCTATCTTGAATCACCTTAACCTTCTCCAAGGCGTCCTGAACCAAGTCTGTGCCCAATAATCTAGCCTCACCCTGCTCAAACCAACCCACCGGGGATATACACCGCCTACCATACAAAGACCCATACGGTGCCATCTGAATGCTGGACTGATAAGTGTTGTTGTAGCAAACTCCGCCAGTGGCAAGAACTGATCCCAAGAAACTCCAAGCTCCATCACACATGCACGGAGCATATCTTCAAGAATCTAAATAGTGCCCTCATACTATCCATCTTTCTGGGGGTGAAATGTTATGCACAACTCCACCCAAGTACCCAACTCATGTTGTACGACCCTCCAGAACCGCGATGTGAACTGAGTACCTCTGTCTGAAATGATGGAAACTGGAATACCATGCAAACGAACAATCTCCCGGATATAAATCTCCATCAACCACTCCGAAGAATAGGTAGTACACATAGGAATGAAATGTGCAGACTTGGTCAGCCGATCCACAATTACACAAATGGCATCGAACTTCCTCAAAGTCAGTGGGAGTCCAACTACGAAGTCCATTGTGATCCACTCCCACTTCCGCTTCGGAATCTCTATCTGCTGGAGTAAACTGCCCAGTCTCTGGTTCTCATAATTCACGTGCTGAAAATTAAGGCACCGAGCTACGAACCCAACTATGTCTTTCTTCATCTGACTCCTTCACTAGTGTTGTCTCAAATCCCGGTACATCTTCGTGGCACCCGGATGGATAGAATATCGCAGATTATGGGCCTCCTCTAGAATCATCTCCCGTAGCCCATCAACATTGGGTACACATCTCTAGCTTCACCATGCAGAACCTTGTCCTTGAGGACGAGCAAATGAGGGTCATCATACTGACTCTCTCTGATAAGATCAAACAAGGAAGACCGAGAAATCACATAAGCTAGAACCCGACTAGGCTCTGAGAGATCCAATCTCATAAATTGGCTGGCTAAGGCTTGAACATCCATCGCCATAGACCTCTTCACTGCTGGTAAATAAGCCAAACTCCCCAAACTCTCTCCCCGGTGACTCAAGGCATCGGCCACCACATTGTCCTTGCCCAGGTGATACAAGATAGTGATATCATAGCCCTTCAACAGCTCTAACCACCCCCTCTGGTGCAAATTAAGATCTTTCTGCTTGAACAAATGCTACAAACTCCGATGATTAGTAGAAATCTCACAAGGAACAATGTACAAATAATGACGCCAAATCTTCAAGGCGTAAATAATAGCAGCTAACTCAGGATCATAGACATGATAATTCTTCTTATGTATCTTTAACTGTCTGGATGCGCATGCAATCACCCTACCGTCCTGTATCAAACCGCTCCAAGGCCAATCTTCGAGGCATCACAATAGACAGTATAAGACCCCGAACCTATAGGCAATATCAATACTGGGGCTGTAGTCAAAGCTGTCTTGAGTTTCTGAAACCTCTCCTCACACTCTTCTGTCCACTGGAACGGAGCACCCTTCTGGGTCAGCCTGGTCATAGGTGCTGCAATAGATGAAAATCCCTTAACAAATCGACGGTAATAACCCACCTGGCCAAGAAAGCTACGGATCTCTATAGCTGAGGATGGCCTGGGCCAACTCTGCATTGCTTTCACTCTCTTCAGATCCACATTGATCCCCTCACTTGATACCACGTGACCCAAGCCATTGAATCCAACCAAAACTTACATTTCGAGAACTTTGCGTATAATTTCTTTTCCCTCAAGGTCTGAAGCACTGTCGTCAGGTGTTGTTCATACTTTTTCAGACTCCGGGAGTATATCAGAATATCATCAATAAAGACAATGATGAACGAGTCAAAATATGGTCGGTTACACACTGTGCATCTAATACATAAAGGCTGCTGGGGCATTGGTCAGCCCAAATGATATAATAAGGAACTCGTAATGACCATACCTAGAGCTCTAATACTAACTTGTCACGACCCAAGTTTGCCCTTCGTGAACTGTCGTGATGGCACCTAGTCTCTACGACTAGGTAAGCCTAACAAATTGCAGAAAAATGAAAAGCGAAATCCGAAACTAGCAAAAACTACGGATAAAACATAATAAAAGCATTTAAGATGCTGCTAGGAATATACAATAGATACTCAAATTACTGAAACAAATTCGCAAAATCCGGAATCTTATAAAATCACAAGCTATTGAAACTATATAGTGTTCTAACTTCAGAATATCTAATCAAAAGAAATACATGAAATCTAAGTTGAACGGAAGAATAGAGAGGGACTTCTAAGTCTGCAGACGCGGCAGATATGCCTCGAAGTCTCTAGTGTCGCCCCTCTCACTGGTAGAACAGCTGAGCAGAAGAACCTGGATGTGCACAAAACAAATATGTGCAGGAAAGGGCATGAGTACACTATAGCGGTACCCAGTAAATGCCAAGCCTAATCTCGATCGGGTAGTGACGAGGAAGGTCAGGGCCCTATAGGTTATTTATATAAAAGACAAGGTAAAATAGTATGAAGTGCGACAGTATAATTAAAAACACTAACAGTCGATAAAGAGTAAAATCACAGACAGAATATACTCCGTACACAAAGATAGCAACAGGGGATCTCCCAGGATATCGTCCCATAGTTCCAAAAGTAAATGTGCAGAGGATCTCCCGGGGTATTGTCCCGTAGTCCGAATTATAAATATGCCGGGAAAGTAGTCCCAAAGTATATATCCAGTACAGGGAAACCTCTCGGGTGTCGTTCCGTAGTCCCAAACGTAAAAGTGCAGGAGGATCTCTCAGAATACCGACCCGTAGTCCTAAAATAAACATGTTGGGGGATCTCCCGGGAAATCGTCCCATAGTCCCAAAGTAAACATACAACAGTCTCAAGAAAGAATTTACAGTTCTATTAGAGAATTAAATAGAAAATTCTACTCTAACCATGATGCATAGAGTACAAGTAAGCAGTTGAAGCAGGTAAGACAATTAAATCATATAAGTATGCTTTTCCTAAACTAAATAAGAGGCTTCAAGTATAATTACTGCTTAATTACAAGAAAACATAGATATTTACTTAATGAAAATGGGGTTTCTCAATAATTAGCACGTATATGCACTCGTCACCTCACGTACATGTCACTCATATAACAACAGTACCAAAATCCTAAGGGGAGTTTCCCACATAAGGTTAGGCAAGCCACTTACCTCGAACCAGCTCAAACTCAATCCAAAAACATGCTCTTGCCACGAGTATCCAACTCTGTGTGGCCCAAATCTAATCAAATCAATTTCATAATGTAAATATAACTACAAACAACGAATTTAGCTAAAGGAATCGTAACTAATGTAAGAAAATAGAAAAAAGCCCAAAAATCCTCCCCAGGCCCACGTCTCGGAATCGGGTAAAAATCACAAATTATGAACACACATTCACTCACAAGTCTAACCATACCAAAATCACTCAAATCCGATACCAAAACCTCGATCAGAACCCCCAAAATTTGGCCTAAGAACTTTTCTCAACTTTTCCCCAATTTTTCATCTAAATCCCAAAATTAAATGATAAAATTAACAATAGATTAATGTATTAGAACCAAATTAGAGTTAGGATTCATTACCCAATCTTCTTTATTCAAAATCTCTCCAGAAATCGCCCTCTACCGAACTACAAAACGATTTTCCAACTTTTGAACTCAAACCTTCGATATTCTCTTTTTCTGCTAGCGATTTCCGCACCTGTGAGGGTCCTACCGCACCTGCAGTCTCGCTTTTGCGGCTCCTACTCCGCACCTGCAGATTTTCATTAAAAGGCCATGTTTCCGCACCTGCGCCCATTTACCTGCAGATGCGGTCCGCTTCTGTGATCCTTGGGCCGCATCTACGACCAGTTCCACTATTGCCTCAGACCGCACCTGCGGTCCCCAAACCGCTTCTATAGTGCCGCACCTGCGGTCCAACACACACAGATGCGGTTATGACACGTTCAGCAACCTCTGATTTTCCTAAGTCCAATTTCACTTCCGTTAAATATCTGAAACTCACCCAAGGCCCCCGGGACCTCAACCAAAACATACCAACCAGTCCTAAAATATCATACGAACTTAGTCCAACCCTCAAATCATATCAAACAACGTTAAAACTACAAATCACCCTCCAATCCAAACCTAAAGAACTTGAAACTTCAAGAATCCTACAATCGATCCCGAAACCAACCAAACCAAGTCTGACTGATCCCAAATTTGGCACACAAGTCACATTCAACACTACAAAGCTATTCCAACTTTCGGAATCGGATTCCGGTCCCGTTATCAAAATCTCACTATCGATACGGAAACTTCAAAATTTCAACTTTCGGCATTTCAAGCCTAAATAAGCTACGGACCTCCAAAACACAATCCGAACACGCTCCTAAGTCCGAAATTACCCAACGGAGCTAACAAAATCGACAAAACTCCATTCCGAGGCCGTCTTTATACTGCTCTGACTATTGTCCAAATTCTAAAGCTTAAGCTCTCATTTAGGGACGAAGTGTCCTAAAACACTCCGAAACACAATATGAATTCTCCCGGCAACTCACAATAGCAGAAATAGATACGGGAAAAGCAGTTAATAGGGGGATCGAGACATTAATTCTTAAAACGATCAGCCGGGTCATTACATAAATATCTGATTTATCCCGATTAAGAGCGGTGCTAATGGAAATTATTAATTTTGCTTTGGCCGCCATAAGTGCCCTGGTTGAACATATAGTTAACGATCGACAAAGTTGAACGAATGTAATTAATAGTGAATTACATGAGACTAAAGAGGTGATTATATATTGCCAAGACAAATGTCAGAGATTTATCGAGTTATCCGAGTGTTATAACAAAGAACTACATGAATACTTACACACACACAAACAAACTATTAGACTGATTCCATACACTGTATTAAATTTACTAAGAGCCCATTTGGCCAAGCTGCAAAATCTGCTTATTTTGAAAAGTACTTTTTTTGAGAAGTACTTTTTTCAAAAGTAATTTTGAAAAAAAAAAAAACAGTTTGTGTTTGGGAAATTCATTTAAAAAGTACTTTTTGCAACATTTGGTAAACAAGTATGTTTGACCAATCTTTCTAAAAAGTACTTTTGAGTATTAAATTATCAAAAAGGATAGTACCAAAGTCTTATAATCCTTTTAAAGAGAAAAATAAACTCAAATATTTATTGTAACAGTATTTTATTATTTTTTATTTAATTTAATTAAAATATAAAACATAAAGAAAACAAACGTATTAAAGATTTAAATTAATTTTACATACATAGTTATATCAAAGCATATATTATTATCTAGTGTAATTACTTATTATTGCATGATGATTTGAATCATCAAAATACATCATTCAGTATAAATTAGAAGTCTATTCCGCAAATTACTATATATTGATAATCTACCATGAAATAATAAGTAAAGTTACTCGCACATGATAATATTTCTCAATAATTTCATCTCTACCCTATCACACAACGCCTCCATATTAGTAAAAGAATTGCCTTGCATTTCTAAAGGAATATTAGAAGGCCCATCTCCTTGCTCAATTTCAGTAGTAATGCCTTAATTAGCATAATAATTGAATTCCTTATCGGTAGAAGAATGTCATAGGATGAAATTATGTATAGCCACGGTAATTGTAACTAGATGATTCTGAGTGTAAAACTTGAAAGATGGGATTTAACGTAAAATAGAAATAATTTTGCGATGCTTTTTCTCAAAGAGTAACAAATTATTAACAACACATAATATATAATTTTTTAAAATTTAAATTCAAAAATAAACTAATTAGTATTACCTAATCTTACTAACTTTGTCTAAATTAACAAATGGCCTATTTTCAGGCTGCCACTTGGCTTAATGTGTGATGTTTTTTCTTCTTTTAATAATATATAGATAGATTATGCGATGAATTATAAATTTATTACCTATTTATAGGTAATTTTTACAAATTAGATTTGATAACTGTTTTAAAGATTCAGAAGAGATTTGATAATCCAAAGAAGGATGTAAATAATTTATTTTAGTGTGAAAAAAGAAGAAGATAATTTGAAAAGTTACAAGACATTACACAAAGAACAAATCAAAAACAAAAAAAGTCAATAAAAAAGTTGGAAAGTTACAATATAATTCATGTATATGATATCTTTAATTTTAGTAACAACAACAACAACAACAACAACAAAAAACCCAGTTTGATCCCAACAGGTGGGGTCTGGGGAGGGTAGTCTGTACGCAGACCTTACCCTTACCTAATGCAGATAGATAGGCTGTTTTCAATAGACCCTCGGCTCAGTAAGGAAGATATCTTTAATTTTAAAAGAATGGTAAAAAATAGAAACAAAAATGAAAAGAAAAAACTTACATTTGTAAGTGATAATTTAAAAAATATAAATTTATAGTGAGGATAATTTTATCTTGAATACATTAATTTTTCACTTTTGCTTCTGCTTTAGCTAGAACTTTCTGCTTCTTCCCAAAAGCAGAAAAACTGCTTCAACTGCTGGCCAAAAGTACTTCTCTGTATTGGCCAAACAGCTTAAATTTTTTTAAAAGTACTTTTTTAGAGGAAAAAAAATACTTTTGACCTCCTAGAAGCTTGGCCAAACAGGCTCTAAACGTCTCTAGGTGAAACTTGCATTTAAAAGGAAGTCAATTAATTAGGCCAAACAACAATGCTGCAGCATGGAGGTCGCGACTATGAAAAATTAAGAGCCCGTTTGGATAAGCTGCCGAAAATTACTTATTTTTAAAAATGCTTTTGTTTAAAAATATTTTTCAAAAATGTACTTTTGGAGGGTAGTAGTTGTGTTCGGCCATTTCATTTGAAAAAAATATTTGAAACTTAAGGAGACGAAAATTATAGTAACTTAAGAGTATGCAAGGTTTCTGGAATAACTTTCCCAAACATTATTATTCTTTTTGTTTTGAGTTATCGGTGTGTATGCAAGGCACGAAGATTCTTTTCTGTACATTTGATATTCGAAAGCACAAAGAGTTCATTGCAACCTCTAGTTGTGTGGGGCTCATATGCAGTTTAGCCGATGAAATATTATTCAATATCTCCAGTTATTTGGAAAGAAAGATTGAGCTTTAATTTTAATTTTTGAGGGAGTCAAAACTAGTTGTATGGATAATTAAATGAGTAAATTGATTAGAGGGATATCCACATATTAGAGAGGGGAAGTTGTAGAAACAAGTGTAGTAACATAGCAAGAAGGAGGAAGTTATTAGTTAGAAAGTTAGTGTACAACTGTCATAGTTGGTAGAAATAGAGTAGGGACCACTAGTTTGTTAGTGGAGGTTAATTATATATTTGTATATATAGACACAATGTATTGTTACATTGAATATGCAAAAAACATTTTCCCCTCATTCTCCTCTTCTTCTTCCTCAGCTCATGTTACCTCCATGGCTAGAGTTCTTCATCTCACACATACAATGAGTTCTAACATGGTATCAGAGCAAGAGCTCTGAATTGCAGCTCGCGAATCGATCTAGTTCTGTAATTCTACTCTCAAGTCTCCTCTCTTTCTTCTCCTCAAATCTGAAGCTTTAGGTCGTGGTCAACAGTGGCGAATGACAACACTGAGCAGGAAACACCTGTAACTGTAACTGAAACCTCGCAAATCTCGTCAGACGATGAATTTGAAAAAGGAATATCAGTTCCAATCACTCATCCTCTGTATCTAGCATCCACTGATACAAGTGGAATTTCTCTGATCTCCTTTCAATTAATAGGAACGGACAACTTCTCGTTTTAGTATCGATCTATGAAAATTGCTCTTCTAGGTCGAAATAAGCTCGGAATGGTTGAAAGAAGGTGGAAGAAAGAAAAATTCTGAGAAAAATACTGGTACTAGTGAGAGAGATGCAATGCAATCAACTTATTGTGGCTGATGAATGCTGTAGAACCGATCTTGATCAGCGGAATTCCTTATGCAACCAATGCACACACCATGTGGATGGATCTGCAAGAGCGTTTTGGCATGGTCAATGACACTAGATGCTATAACCTACATAAGAAAATTGCAACCCTAAATCAAGGTATCTCCTCTATATATGTGTACTATTCTAAACTCAAGGATCTATGGGATGAAACTGAAGATCTAGTTCCTCATCCTGGTTGTGACTGACCTAAAACTAAAAAGTTTATTGAACACCCGCATACGCAAAAGCTATATCAATTCCTTATGGGATTGATTGACTCATACTCAAAAGCTCGTAGTCAGATTCATATGATGACACATGTTCCTTCTGTGAATCAAGCTTATGCTATGTTAATAAGTGAGGAAAGTCAAAGAAATGTAGCAGGATCAACAGGTATTTTAGGTGCTGGACCTAATGTCACCAGCGGTCACTATGAATCTACAGCACTTTACAGTTCCAAGTCTCATAATAGACCAAAACACAGGAAGAATTTCAATCTATACTGTGATTTCTGTAAACTAAAAGGTCATAGCAAGGAGAATTGCTACAAAATAGTAGGTTATCCAGCTGACTACAAGTTTAAGAAGAAAGGGGGAGCTGGTGCTTATAATGCAGTAGCTGAGTATGGCTCAACATCTAGTAACTATAGTGCACCACCTGAACTAAGTCCCTGCACACAGCCTAGTGGACAGCCAAGCCCTGACTTTCAGATGACTACTATGCATCCAAGGTATGTTCAACCCTTGCAACACAACAGTCACACTACCAATATGGAATTACAACCACACCATGGAGGAGGTGGTGCCTTTCCTTTTACCAAGGAACACCATGACCAGATTATGCAAATTTTGAACAGCAATACAGCCAGCCCTACCTCAGCAAACAACAACAATCCTACACCTACATCTCAGGCTCATGCAGCAGGTACTAGTGTTGCTTTACTAGCTTCCAATAGTCCACAAGAATGGATTATTGATATAGGGGTAACTAATCACATGGTGTCTAATCTCAATCTGTTAGATAAGATAATTGTAATTGCTCCTCCTTGTCCTAGAAAGGTTCTCTTGCCAAATAGAGATGTCACACAAGTAACTCATGTTGGAGATAGTCAGATATCAAACAACAACACACTAAAAGAAGTACTTTATGTACTAAAGTTCAAGTATAACATGTTGTCAGTGTCAAAAATGACAAGGGACCTAAGGTGTTCTGCCTCTTTCTATCCTGATTTTTGTGTGTTTCAGGAGCTCTTCAATGGCATGGTGAAGGAGATTGGTAGAGAAAGAGATAGATTGTTTTTTCTCCAACAACATGGAAATAAGAGGTTGAATGTTGTGTCCTTGGCAGCTGTTAACACAAAGGCTGATCTCTCAGTCAGTTCCAATGATATAGTTTTATGGCACAAGAGACTTGGCCATGTGTTCATCATTGTTTTGAAGAAGCTATTCCCTGTTAAGATAACTAGCATTACTAATTCCATCACTAATTGTTGTGTGTGTCCTTGTGCTAAACTAACCAGGACACCATTTCCTCACAGTAGTATCAAGATTACTAGTGCATTTGATCTAATTCATGTAGATGTTTGGGGACCTTATAAAACTGCAACCTTTGATGGTTATAAATACTTCCTCACTGTAGTTAATCACTTCACTAGAATGACTTGAGTTTTCTTACTGAAATTGAAATCTGATGTGTGTGTTGTAGTGCCATAGTTCCTTACTTTTGTTCACACTCAGTTCAATAAAACAGTTAAAATGGTGAGATCTGACAATTGCTCTGAGTTTCTAAATTCAGTATGAAAAATTGTCTTCAATAAGCTTGGTATTCTTCATCAAACTACCTATGCATACACTCCACAGCAGAATGGGGTAGCTGAGAGGAAGCACATGTATCTCCTAGAAATCACTAGAGCTCTGAGGTTTCAAGCTCACATTCCTATCAAGTTTTGGGGTCATTGTGTTATCAATATAGCCTACTTGATTATTAGACTACCATCTTCAGTGTTGAAATGATGTTCACCCTATGAGCTATTGTACAAGAGGAGCGCTCAGCTAGGTCACCTTATAACACTAGGCTGTTTGTGCTTTTCTAAGCAAGTGCATGAGACAGACAAACTTATGCCTAGGGCCAAACCTGATGTTCTCATGGGATTTTTAGATACTCAAAAAGGTTATATTCTCTTAGATATCTCTACACAACAATTCTTTGTCGATAGAGATGTTGTCTTCCAGGAGAATGTATTTCCTTTCAAAGATTTCTTAAATGACTCTCTTTCTGTATTCACTTCTGTTCCTTCACCTCCTAGTTGTGAAGAGGTGTACAGATATGGCTATCCTTCTCCTCACATAAATCCTTCTACTTCTTCTCCTCACATACATCCCTCTACTTCTTCTTCTGATGGTTCTGAACCTTTGTCTATTGCCCATGAGCCTTGCCCCACAGTGAGAAGGTCACTCAGAACTAAGCATCCCCCATTGTGGCTTAAGGACTTTGTCACTCAACCCTCTACCACCACTACACCATATTCCATAGCCAACTATGTCCCTTATGACTTTCTGTCTCCTTCTTATCAGTCCTTCACTGCAACCTTCTTGTGACGACCCGACCCGTTGTCTCATGTGTTACTGCTCCATTTCCCCCATTTTATGCTTCTTCATGTTTTATTATCGGTATGTGGTGTGTTAGAGTTGATTTGGATTGGTTTTGATAAGAAATGAGATACTTAGTCTCTTTAAGAAAGGCTTAAGTTGGAAAAGTCAACCGGATGTTGACTTATGAGTTATAGGGGTCGGATGTGATTTTCGGTGATTCGGTTAGTTTCAGGAGGTGATTTTTGACTTAGGAGTGCAATCGGAATTGATTTTGGAGGTTCGGTATAGAATTAGGCTTGAATTGGCGAAGTTAGTATTTTGGCGAATTCCGGTTGATATGTGAGATTTTGATCCGAGAGTCGGAATGGAATTCCGAGAGTTGCTGCAAATTCGTTCGGTGATTTGGGATATGCGTGCAAAAATTCAGGTCATTCGGACGTGTTTTGGATAGGTTTTTGATCGAATGTGCGTTTTGGAAGTTTTAGAAGAACTTAGTCTTGAATTCGATGCAATTTGATGGTTTTGGCGTTGTTTGAGGCGTTTTGATGATTGGAACAAGTTTGTATGATGTTTTAGGAGGTGTTGGTATTTTTGGTTGAGGTCCCGGGGCCCTCGGGGTGATTTCGGATGGCTAACGGGAGGTTTTTCGGACTTTGGCTGCTGCAGAAAATTACAGGTTAGTGCTACGGGATTTTGCTCTATGCGATCGCAGGAGAGAGGATGCGATCGCATAGAAGGATTTCAAGGGGTTGTTTGGTTGTTCTATGCGATCGCATAGGGAGTCATGCGATCGCACAGTGTAAATTTGATCCGGAATTTTTAGTAGAAAAATTGTTCTATGCGATCGCAGGAGTTGGTGTGCGATCGCATAGGGTTAAATTTGGAGCTGGAATTTTGTTCTATGCAATCGCATAGGGTTATCTACATTGGCCGGAAAATTTTTTCTATGCGATCGCAGGAGCTCTAATGCAATCGCATAATGTTTGCTACAGTACCCGGACAGAATGTTAAAAATATTTCATCCGCGAACCAAGCCCATTTTTCCACCATTTTTGAGCAACCTTGAGAGCTTTTGGACGGGAATTGAAGGGATTTTGATGGGAAGTGATTGGAGCTAAGTCCTATGAACTAAATACATGATTATATTGTGAAATCATCCTTAAAATTCATGAAAATATAGCCAAATTGTAAGAAATTAGGGCTTGAAATTGAAATTCTAAATTTGGGATTTGAGGGGCCATTTGTGGTCCGATTTCGGAGTTTTTGGTATGTACGGACTCGTGGCGGGATAAGGAATCCGGTGATGTTAATTTTCTAATTTTTTGAGACGTGGGCCCGGGGCTCAGGTTTTACTAGTTTCGAGATTTCTGCTATTTCTCGATTGTTTTCGATTGGTAGTGTCCCATTTGCATATTGTGATGTATTCGCTCTGATTTTTGGATAGATTCGACGCGCGTGGAGGCCGGTTTGAGGGGCGAAGGCATCGCGAGCTAGAGATTTCGCCGGTTCGAGGTGAGTAATACTTTAAATGATATCCTGAGGGTTTGAAACCCCGGATTTGCACATCATAGTGTTGTATTGAGGTGACTTGCATGCCGGATATCAGCATGGGGTCGAGCACCATTGGGGATTATGACTTGGTCCGTCCCGGTTGTTGATTTTACCGCATATTTGACTGAAACTACTTGTTATCATTATAATTTGGGCTGATTGCCATGTTTGGGCTTCGTGCCAACTATGTAAATCCTTCGGGGATTGATACTACTATTTTAGCATATCTTGTATATCATTTGGTTTCAGTACAAGGTTTTAAATACTATTTTTGCAAACTCAGCCATACTCTTAAGTTTTGAAAACTCAAATGATATTTTAAATGATAATTCGGGCTGAGAACTACTGTTTTATAACTGCTCAAGGGGCTTATGATGATTTCTAGACTGAGCATGGATCGGGCTGCGCGCCGCAGTAGTGATTTCGAAACAGTGGTAACAATGACACTGTATGATGTGACTTGAAACATTGGTAACAATGACACTGTATGATGTGACTTGAAATAGTGGTAACAATGACACTGTATGATATGACTTGAAACAGTGGTAACAATGACACTGTATGATGTAAATTGTTCAGGTAACAATGACTGACCGGTCAGGTAACAATGACTGACCAGGAATTAATTGATGCCACGAGATGGCTTGATATTGAGCTTGGTCTATAGGAGCCCCTCCGGAGTCTGTACACACCCCCCAGTGAGCGCCGTCGACGATAAACACATGGTTGGCTCGGACTGCACGTCGCAGTGGGTACCGGAGTGTACCGGTCATATGCATTGCATTGGATTCATGCATTGGTTCCTGTTTGTACTACGTGTCATGACATCCAGCGCTCTCATTTCATTAGCATCCATGCTACTTCTTGCACTGTTTATCAGATACCCTGGTATTAATGGTTAGTGGAGTGTTGTGCCCTAGGGGCTGACTTATGTGCTGACTTGCACTGTCTGATTACGCATTCATTTGCTTAACTGTTGAAAAATATATTTTCAAAAGAGGTTTTAACTAAGCCCAGATGTTTTCTAAAGGTTTTCACGGTTTTACTAATTTCTCGAAGGATTGCACTGTTCTTTATAGCATGATGGAGTGCCTTACGTGATTTCTGCTGCTAAGTTATTATTTACCTTTATTACTCATTGATTTGGAGTACTCACTTTATTCCCTGCACCTTGCGTGCAGTTGCAGGTATTTGTTACCCGGTATCGGGTTAGAGTTGATTGAGGGTTTTGTTATCACAGCTGAGCAAGGTGACCGCCGGCGTTCGCGACACCGGACTTTGTCCTTTGATTCTAGAGTTCATTTTGTATATTATTATTGGCTCAGTAGTTGTGTTCAGTCTTCTTTAGATGCTCGTGACTTGTGACACCCCGGTCGGGTTGTGTGGGGTTGTAAATACTGGTTATTATTGTTGTTAAGTTGTACTTATCTATTCATTTATGTTTAATAATTGTTAAAGAGACGATTTGGGTTAGTTGGTTGGACTTGTCTTCACGAGAGGCACCATCACGATCGGGTTTGGAAATTGGGTCATGACAAGTTGGTATCAGAGCCTAGGTTACTAGGTCTCGCGAGTCATGAGCAGGTTTAGTAGAGTCTCGCGGATCGGTACAGAGACGTCTGTATTTATCCTCGATAGGCTGCAGAACCTTTAGGAAAACTTCACTTTCTTGGAATTCTTATCGTGCGTACTTGATTCAGCTTGAGATATAACTCTTGAAATTCCTTCCACATGTCTGTATGCGCACGTGAGCGCTCACTATCAGATGTGTCTTGATGGCTCTTGATTCCCCGATCAAGGGGCGAGATGTGATCTCTGTAAGTTTGATGTTGGGCCAATCTGGAGGACTTAAGGCCGAATCTTTGCCTATGGCTTGAGCATCGAGGTGCTGATTGTGTAAGCAAGTGTTTTGAACTTATATGTTCGATATTGTCCCTATTAGCCGGAATGGCAGTTTGGTATTCATGTGATGAGTATGTTGGTACTGCGAGATGTATCTATATGATCTTGGTAGTGATGAAGGAGTCTGCTGAATGATAGATGAGCTGGTAAGTGTTCGATTCCTATTGTGATATGGTGTGTAGCCCCGAGTCATGGGCGCGTGAAGGATATTTTCGTGTCTCCTAGTTGGGAAGTGAAGTACATTACGTGTGGCGGTATGAGTTCAGACTCAGGAAGACTAAAAGACTGTGTAACATATATAATGGTGGAAGGTGTGCTGAAGTACTAAATTGAGGCGAAGCAGGTGGGTTATCTCCTGCGGAATGTTCTTAAGTGGTACGATTCTTATGTATATTGTTAGAATATCTCATGTGTAATTGAAGAGTACGTGTTGAAATTTGATAAATTCGGGTCGCTCAAGAGAGTGGACTCAACTGATGTGGGGATGAATGCGAGATTTGTAGAGGATTACGGTACTAGATGATCTGTGTTTTCACAAACTTGTAGACTATTTGAGTTTAATCTCACTATGATATTGTGGCATCATTAGAGTAAAAGTATTATGGATTATTGATTGTGTCCTGATATATGGCTTCGAGCCAAGTTGGGGAGGTTGCTGTTGATTAGCTGATTGCACGGTCGTGTGCTATGTTGGTTCCATTTCGAGATATGCTGGCGGTTCAGTCCTGGTTGTAGAAAATGAGCCGAGGATGGCACGAGTGAAGCAAAATTTTGACAAAGGTTATATAGTGCTTCGTAGATATGTGAAAATAATAGGATGTCTTGAGTTGTTGATGATAAAGAATGCTCAGTGTATAGAGAAGGAAGATGTTTGTTTGTATTCAGAGTGCTAATAAGTCACGGGTGGTTGTGTTCGTTGAGTCAGGTAATTTGCAGTTTGAATAAGAGTGCATGACTTTCGAGAATGATTCTAATGTGTTCAAGATTTTACATGTAACGATCAGGTGTCTTAAGGTTGTATATGTGGTTAGAGACTGTGTTTTCATTGAAAAATGTCAAGACTTGTGGTATTTTTATGTTAATTATGGGATTCTATGCATCAGTATCAGGAAAATAAAGGTAACGAAGTTGGATTCACAGGAAGTTCTTCATAGTAGATTATTTTGGGAATGTGGTGTTCCTGGGAATATTTGAGAGAGTATTCAGTGGCTTGTGGGTCTTAGACAATGTGGTCTTGTGCTTGGGTCTCGTGTAGTGAGCCTGAGTTGAGGAACTGTGGTGCTACAGCAAGAGGGAATATCAAGTTGAAAATGAATCAGAAGGAAACCTAGATAATGAAGTAGCTTGTTAGTGGACCGAATCGGTATGGTAAGGATATGATTAATTCTTTATGTGTATTCGAGGCAATGAGTTCGTATAGGTATTTCGCAGCAAAGCTCTTGAGTTTTGATAGCTTGTTTAGCTTGGTCTAGTTAGAAGGATTCAGTCCTGACAGTTTAGCCTGTGCAAATGGAATTGGGAGAGAATTCTTGTTGGGTTTCATCGTGGTTTGGAGATGTATATTTTCTATGGACATGCGGAGCATGGAGTGTATAATGATTTTTCTTCTAAATGGGATCAATGAAAGTTCTTGACTAGTTGAGTGCGTCGATGTCTGCGGTGCGGAAGGGAGATAAAAGTTCTCATGTTATCCTTGGAGGGTATGGTATATGCGGTATGTTGTAGAGGACCGAGACTGGTGTGTGCGAGGTTTCGGTTCATTTCTGAAAGGAAGTTCATAAAACTCTTAGGCAACGGGTAGCCTCAGATGACTAAGGAAATGATACTGCTAATTGGAAGTGATATGACAAGAGTATACGTCTCAGGAAAGGGTAATGTGATTAAACAAATGATACTTCGGTAGTATTGCGGCACTTTCTTGTTAGATCAACCGCTGATGTCTGAGTTGTTTGATGGCACAAGGGAATTTTAAGAATATCTTTCGTGGAATGATTGGTACTTGAGATGTAATATGTATTCATACGACGGAATTTGGGATCAGGTACAGTGATTCGTGTGCTATATGGAGTTGGAGACTGGGAGTTCTCATGTTCAGGCTATGTAGTGGTTGTGGATCGTGTGTATTGGTACCGTTAGCGGCTATTGGGGTTTGGAAGCCCGAGTGGATCTTTCTTTGCTTGGTATATTAGATTCTGGATATGATATTGGGGTGTAGACTGGTTGTCTCAGTGTTGGGTTATTCTAGACTATTGTGCTATGGATTATGTCGGAAAATGCCACAGGTTGCTTCGCGAGGTGCATCAGATTATGTTCTACCAGAATGGTTTGTATTCCAAAGACCAGCGGACGACTGGGAAGGATTGCTTTTCTTACTTGGGCCTTCGTGGCTGATGTCAGTGCAGAGGCTTCTACCATTGATTCGATTTCGGTACTGAGGGACTTTTTCGGATGCGTTTCTTGTGGCCGGGCACGTCGCCGGGCGAGCTTGTGGATTTCGGTATTGATTTGGTGCCCGACACCGTATCGTACGGCTCCGGTATGAGTTATAGTAGTGGAAGGAGCAGCTTCAGGCTTCTTGGTAATGAGTTTATTGGTAAGCTGATTGGATACGTGTTTAGCTTGAGTTGGCTTGGTTGACCCCGTATTGTATTGATGAAGGATAGGTTGATTCGATCATTATTGAACCTGCTAGTGATCTGGGGAGATCTATGAGTTGCTTTTTGTGTGATGGGAGGCGTTATGATTTGTTGGTTATGGGCACATGTGGTGCGGTTTTATTAGGGATTCATAGTGGAAGTCGAGGGGGAAGAGTAATTGAGTGTTGCTCGGTAAGTGGTGTGTTGGATTCGAGGTGATCGTTGGAGTCATTAATGAATACGAATAGATTTGATCTCAGCTTGTTAGAAGGATAAGATTGAGGTTTGGCCCGAAAATCTGTTGTGATATTAGTCAGAGGTAAGTGGCCTCATGAATTGTTGATCTGAGGAATGGTTACGGTTTATCGCGTGTTTCACTTGTGGGTGGCAATATATGAAAGTGTTGGAATAAGACTTTAGCTAATAAAAGGTTTTCTATCGGTAGTTGGTTATTGTGGGCAACTGCTGTGAATAGAGGCTATCGTTCGAGTGTTTGGATTATGTGGTATATCATATGATTTCACTTGAGGTTGCAGGTATGGGTTATTACAGCTGGTTCGGGCTCATTCTGAGTATATATGTGAGGTTCTGATCTTGTGTATGATTTCGAAAAGTGCAATGCAGCCCTACGATTTATGGTTTAGATGGACCATGAAATTTTAGCTATATTGTGTTATCGGACCTATGCGAGATAGGGTGACGAGGGATCACCCCGGGTATATGCTTCGTAAGGTCATTCAGCAATTGGGTTGCTTCTAGTACAACTCTTGGTACGCTCGAGGACGAGCGTTTGTTTAAGTTGGGGAGGATGTGACGACCTGACCCGTTGTCTCATATGTTACTAATCAGTTTCCCCCATTTTATGCTTCTTCATGTTTCGTTATCGGTACGTGGTGTGTTAGAGTTGATTTGGATTGGTTTTGATAAGAAATGAGATACTTAGTCTCTTTAAGGAAGGCTTAAGTTGGAAAAGTCAACCAGACGTTGACTTATGAGTTATAGGGCTCGAATGTGATTTCCGGTGATTCGGTTAGCTTCGGGAGGTGATTTGTGACTTAGGAGTGCGATCGGAATTTATTTTGAAGGTCCGATGTAGAATTAGGCTTGAATTGGTGAAGTTAGTATTTTGGCGAATTCCGGTTGATAGGTGAGATTTTGATCCGAGATTCGGAATGGAATTTCGAGAGTTGCTGCAGCTTCGCTAGGTGATTTGGGATATGCGTGGAAAATTTCAGGTTATTCGGACGTGTTTTGGATAGGTTTTTGATCGAATGTGCGTTTTGGAAGTTTTAGAAAAACTTAATCTTGAATTCGATGCAATTTGATGGTTTTGGCATTGTTTGAGGCGTTTTGATGATTGGAACAAGTTTGTATGATGTTTTAGGAGGTGTTGGTATTTTTGGTTGAGGTCCCGGGGGCCTCGGGGTGATTTCGGATGGCTAACGGGAGGTTTTTC
>MU705596.1:83126-116659 GCA_026770625.1 Nicotiana glauca | reverse complement strand
AAATATATATATATATATATATATATATATATATATATGGCTCAATAAGAAATGCCTATATCACTTCCAAGACTGAACAAAACTACTATTTCGCTTTGCGAACACACCAGGCAAGTTCTAGGTATCACATGCAAGCACAAAATGTAGGTAATTCTCACACACATTTGGCAAGTAACTCATTCCGAAGTAGTTCATCAATACACTCACATGAGCATTCAAGCAAGACAAGGTGTACACATTTAAGGCACAAATTATGAGTCTACATATCTCAAGTTCGATTAGTTGTTAGCAGGCGTATACATCAAAAGGGTGGATTCCTGCCCTTACCCCTCCTAATCTAAGAGAGTCTTCAGAGTCCTAAAAAAAAATCTACCTAACCCGGTTCAAGAAAAAGCCCTTAGAAAAGAACCTTGGTCAAAAGAAAAACCAAGGGAGAATTACTACACTACCTAAAAAGAGAAAAGAAAATAAAAAAAATTATCTACATGGACTACTTCCCTCAAGAGTACTGTCCAAGTAGTCCGTCCTCAGGAAGAGTCCTTTACCCTATTTTTTTTAACAACCGACTTTGACCCTCAAGAGACCCGTCGACAAGTGTCCATCGTGCTGGGGTCCACATGACAAGCACGTCCCAATGCACAGAACTACGCCATCATGCGATTCTCAGACCTGGCATGGCGCGGAGACATAGCATCCATCCTCACATGCAGACCATCCACCGATATTCGAAGGTCCTCGAGCTCCTCCTCCACTGAACGTAGCATAGGCCGGGTGGATTGTGACCTAGAGAGTCCGGCTTTAGTGTGGGGATGCCGGGAAGATCCGGCTCCGTCATATGACCTCCTGGAGGGTGCCATTGGTGCTGGGGCATCCTCCTCATAATCAATATCTATGGTTGTGGGCAGATCTCTGCCCACGTTGATCCTAGAAGTTCTGAAGGGTATCTTTGCGGGCAATGTGCCATCAGTAGGCAGAGTGGGAACGCTCTTTAGAAGATACAATCGAGTCACCAATGAGAGGAAATAAAACCCCTTAGACTGCAGCGAGGATCGGAGGATCATTTCATCACCAATGAGCCGCGCCGCATCAAAGTCACGTTTGGTGACAAAGCACCATACCAGAAGAGCCCTTAGGTGGTTGACATCGGTGGAGTTGCTTGTAGGAAGGAAGCGGTTGCAAATGATATTAAACCAGCACTTGGCCTCGTGAGTGAAGGACTTAGAGTGGAGGGTAATGTTCTCCTGTATCCAAGTTGGTTGGCCATTCTGGCAGATTGCTTTAATCAAGGTATCCCCATTAACCCCATGAGTGTCGTAGTAATGATCAACATCACCTCTGAATTGGGGCAACTGCAAAACCTGCCGAATCTTAGGGATGGAGGCATCCACCACCTTGCCACGCACAATTACCTCTCTGCTAAAATGCTCCGGGCAATTTGCATAGGATTACCGGACTAGCATTGGATTCGCTATTTCGGGCTCCTCAAACAAAAATTCCATTTCCCTCCGCCATATCTCTTCATACATGGCTGGGCTTTCCATGCGGAGGGCAGCCCTATCTACAGCAATCTCCTGGATGAAGGTCTTTGTGGCTTTTGCATGGAATGCATCCTCCGCCCCCGGAGACTGGAACCTAGTTTCATCATACGTGGGCCCCTGGGAAGTACTAGCCGAGCCTCTTTGCCTCTTTCGCACCATAATACCTGCAACAAGCCAGGGCACCTATCAAACATCCTAAACTGGGCCATGCGAATGGTTACTCAGACTTCACCATCCGCTGGCACTAAACAGTTATCATTGGCCAACAATGTCAAAACACCCAATTTCTAAGTGGCCCCAATTAGCCAACCCATACTACAATTACTTCACACCCCCATCAACATGTTACGTTCTCCCACAATACCACACCCAATCTTTCATCAATGAAATATTTCAACCACCACCACCACAACCAATTACAATGAGCACAAAGTGCTCCAAAAATTACAACAAATCCAAAAATTTTGGCCATATAGGCCCAACCACCACACTTTGCCCTAAAAATTATAGTTAGCTCTCAAAAACATTACAAATCCCTCCCCACAAGTGAAGCATCATGAAACCCAACATCTAAGCATCAATCATTGCTACAAGAATCAAATAAAAAGAGAAAACAAAGAAAAAGATACAATTTATATATTACAACAAAATCTAGGGTTAGGAAACTAATTTACACTAACTATTTGAAGAAAAGAGAAGAGAATAGAAGAGAGCCTACCTTGTGGGTGAGATGAGAGAGTTGAAGAAGGAGAAATTTGGTGAAGAATGGGGGTTAGGGCTTGGGGAGGAAGGAGACGAGAGGGGAATTGGGGAGAGAATATGGAGAGAGGGTGTTTGGGTCGTGGGTTTAGTGGGGAATAAGAGGGTTGGGATAAGGGTAATTAAGGAGGGGGAAGAAATTAGAAGAAAAGGAAAATAAAATAAAAAGATTTCAGATACTTACCTGGATGGCCCGTCTGTGTACCACCGCGGTCCTACCGCGGTCACACTGGGACTGCGGTGGGAAAATTTCAGAGAGCCTCTTTCACCGCGGTCCTACCGCGGCCACGCTTGGACCGTGGTGAGAAAACTTCAGAGAGCCTCTTTCACCGCGGTCTCACCGCGGTCACGCTTGGACCCCGGTGGAGGCATTTTTTCTGGTACTTTTTTTTTTATCTATACAATTTATACATTATACTTACAATTTGTGGGTTGCCTCCCACGCAGCGCCTGATTTAACATCGCGGCATGATGCAAATAGTGGAGTTCCTACTCCTCGTTTTCGTATTAGGGTTCTTTGAAATGTAACACCACTGTATCCCCTTTTTAGTCAGCTGATCCAAGGTAGTGTTTCAACCTTTGTCCATTGACGGAGAATTTGTTCGTCCCGTCTTTTGATTGAATCTCCACAGCTCCACTAGCAAACATTTGCACCACTCTGAGTGGCCCTGACCATCGGGATTTCAACTTACCCGAAAACAATCTCAACCTTGAGTTGTACAATAACACCATATCACCGGGTTTGAAGTCTCTGTCCACAATGTGCTTATCATGCATTTTCTTCATTCGTTCCTTGTAAAGCCTCGTGCTCTTAAAGGCTTGATACCGAAATTCCTCTAGCTCGTGCAGCTCCGTTAGTCGATTTTGCCCGGCTGCTTCGGGATCCATGTTTAATTATTTCAATGCCCACCAAGCACGGTGTTCTAACTCCACAGGTAGATGACAGGACTTTCCAAATACCAACTTGTACGGTGACATACCTATTGGCATTTTGAATGCAGTTCTGTAGGCCGAGAGTGCATCGTCCAACTTCTTTGCCCAATCCATTCGGGTTGCGTTCACAGTTTTCGTTAATACACTCTTAATATCCCTGTTGGACACTTCAACTTGCCCACTAGTCTGCAGATGGTAAGACATAGCTACTTTGTGGTGCACATCATATTTAGCAAGCGATTTCTCGAAGGCTCTATTGCAGAAGTGAGTGCCTCCGTCACTGATCATCGCCCTTGGTATCCCAAACCGGGTGAATATGTGCTTCTTCAGGAATCCGACCACCAATCATTGGTGGGCAAGTTGTAGCTTCCACCCATTTAGACACATAATCCACCGCCACAAGTATGTACTTATTACCGAATGAGCTTACAAAGGGACCCATGAAGTCTATCCCCCACACGTCAAATACCTCTACTTCTTGAATTGGTTTCATTGGCATCTCATGGCAACGGGAAATGTTTCCCGTCCTTTGGCATTCATTCCAGCCCTTTACCCAGAGGTGTGCATCTCTAAATATAGTTGGCCAGAAGAATCCGGCCTCCAGCACCTTCGCAGCTGCTCTGACCCCTCCAAAATGTCATCTATATGCTGAAGCGTGACATGCCTGCAAAATTAAAGATTGTTCTATCTCGGGGACGCACTTCCAGATAATTTTATCAACGCAAATTCGAAACAGATGAGGTTCATCCCAATAATACATGCGGCTATCACGGAAAAACTTTTTCTTTTGGACAGAAGAAAGGTCATCATGAACAATACCACAAGCTAGGTAGTTTGCAAAATCTGCATACCATGGCACATCCTCAAGACTGGCTGCAAGCAGCTGCTCATCTGGAAAGGTTTCCAGAATTTCTTCGACCTCGACTGATTTTTTAGCTCATTCAAGTTGTGATAGATGATCAGCGACTTGATTTTCTGTGCCCTTACAGTCACGGATTTTGAGGTCGAATTCTTGCAACAACAGCACCCAACGAATCAGGCATGGCTTAGACTCCTTTTTCTCAATGAGTTACCTGAGAGCTGCATGGTCAGTATATACAATTACCTTGGAACCAATCAGATATGATCGGAACTTGTCAAAAGCAAACACGACCGCCAACATCTCCTTCTCCGTCACTGTGTAATTGAGTTATGCACCGCTTAGCGTTCTGCTTGCATAGTAAATCGGGTGCATCAGCTTGTCTTTTCTCTGCCCCAAGACTGCTCCTATAGCATAGGCGCTAGCATCACACATGAGCTCAAATGGTTGCTCCCAGTCAGAAACAACAATGATGGGTGCAGTGGTCAACTTCTTCTTCAGTTCCTCAAATGCCAACCTGCAATCATTAGAAAACACAAAGGGGTGATCCTTTTCAAGGAGTTTGCATAATGGGTTAGCAATTTTGTAAAAGTCTTTTATGAAACGCCGGTAGAACCCGGCGTGACCAAGGAAACTTCTCACCGCCTTTACTGAAGTGGTCGGTGGTAACTTCTCAATCACGTCAACCTTAGCATGGTCGACCTTAATACCTTTTCTGGACACTCGATGTCTCAAGACTATCCCCTCATGAAATGGAATTTCTCCCAGTTTAGTACTAGGTTTGTCTCCACACATCTTTTGAGCACTCTGCTTAAGTTGTGAAGACATCTTCGAATGAATCTCCCACTACGGAGAAATCATCCATAAAGACCACCATAATGTCCTCCACCATATTTGTAAAGATGGCTAGCATGCACCGTTGAAAAGTCGCAGGTGCATTACAAAGCCCAAAGGGCATTCTCCGAAAGGCAAAGATGCCATACGGACAGGTGAAGGATGTTTTCTCTCTATCTTTGGGGGCTATTGAAATCTGATTGTACCCCGAATATCCATCTAGGAAACAAAAGTGTGATCTACCAGCCAACCTGTCCAACATTTGATCAATGAAGGGTAAGGGAAAGTGGTCCTTGCGGGTGGCGGTGTTTAATTTTTGGTAATCCATGCAGATTCGCCACCCTGTGACTGTACGAGTTGAGATCAACTCATTGTTGTCATATTTTACAACAGTCATACCCCCCCCCCCTTTTTGGGACACACTGGATAGGGCTGACCCAATTACTATCATAGATGGGGAAAATAATTCCCCTATCTAACCATTTGATCACCTCTTTCTTTACAACTTCTTTCATGTTAGGGTTCAGCCTTCGCTGGTGTTCCCTGGAAGGTCCGTGCCCTTCTTCCAGGAGAATCTTATGCATGTAGAAAGCTGGGCTGATACCCTTTATATCTGCCATGGTCCAACCAATGGCCATCTTGTTATCTTTCAGTACCTGCAGAAGTTGCTCTACCTGCACATCTAGCAAACAGGATGATATAATAACAGGTAAAGTCGAATTAGGGCCTAGAAATGCATACCTGAGATGATTTGGGAGTGGTTTCAGCTCCAACTTGGGTGGTTCCTCTATTGATGGCTTGGCTGGAGGAGTGACCCTCTTTTCCAGCTCAAGGGACTCGAACTGAGGTTCCCTTGACCAAAATCCTCGGCCTTCCAATGCCATTACCCATTCAGCTAACCCCTCTCCATCTATTTCGTCTAAGTTTGCCAGGCATGCCTCCAATGGGTCCCCCACAGTTAGGGCCTTATCATCTACTTGCAGAATTACATCAACTGCTTCCACTAGAGAGCAATTTGCATATTCGCTGGGTCTCCTCATTGATTGTTGAACGTTGAATATGACTTCTTCATCATTCAATATCATTTTAAGCTCCCCAGTTTCACAATCTATCAGTGCTCTCCCAGTGGCTAAAAATGGTCTCCCTAAAATAAGGGGTATCTCCTTATCCACCTGACAGTCCAGGATCACAAAGTCTGCAGGGAACACGAACTTCCCCACTTGCACCAGCATATCATCAAGAATACCTGTAGGTCTTTTCACAGTGCGGTCAGCCAGCTGGAGTAGCATCGAAGTTGGCCTAGCCCTGCA
Source organism: Nicotiana glauca (assembly GCA_026770625.1). Lineage (NCBI taxonomy): Eukaryota > Viridiplantae > Streptophyta > Magnoliopsida > Solanales > Solanaceae > Nicotiana > Nicotiana glauca. Next base: position 110,426 of record MU705596.1, on the reverse strand, counting down.
GATGCCCAATTTGATGTATATAGCCAGCGGCATCAAATTTATGCTGGTTCCCAAATCACATAATGCCTTTGCAAAGGCATAACTCCTAATGGTGCATGGAATAGTGAAGCTACCTGAATCGGACATCTTTTGGGCTATCGGTTTTGCCACCACCGCACTGTAGGTTTGTGTCAGAGTTACGGTGGATAGATCTTGAAAATCAAACTTCTTTGACATTAAATCTTTCATCATCTTGGCATAACCGGGCATCTCCCTCAAGGCATCCATCCATCAATGGAATATTCAACTGGATTTGACGCAGCATCTCCATAAACTTTTTGTATTGGTCTGCCTTCTTTTGCTTGACCAGTCTCTGAGAGAAGGGTGTAGGGATCACCCTTTGGGCACTACTTGCTGGGTTCTCTTTGCTAGGAGTATCTAGCACAAGAGGTGCCACCTGTTCTGCACCTTGGTTGGTCTCCTTTTCGTTGCCTTTACCCTCCTGACTCTGCTCAACCACTACTTCAGTGAGTTCCGCTGGCTGTTCTTCCTCTAATAGCACTGGAGTAGCTGGTGTAGTGTTCTTGCTGGCCTGTACAATTTCCTACTCTCGATCTAAATCTATACCATTCCTTAGACTGACTGCCATCAGTTGATTCGGGTTTTGCTCCTTGGGATTAACGCTTGTGTCTGCTGGTAAAGTTCCTAGAGGGCGGTTGCTCAATGCCATGGACAACTGACCCAGGTGTGTTTCAATATTCTTGATGGCTGAATCATGGACTGCCAATTTTTCCTGCACTTTGTTATTTGTCCCAATAAGTTGTTGAAGCATACCTCTAATTTCCACCATGTTGTTATCTTGCTGCTGAGGGGGCGGTTGATAAACCAATTGTTGCTGATTCTGCTGTGGATAACCCTGCGGTTTCTGATAAGGCACGGGCACTAATTGATTTTGAGGGTGCATACCCCCAGGCTGCTGCATATTAGGCCTGTACTGTTGATTCTGTGGCGGTCTCCACTGTTGTTCTCCTTGTCTCTGGCCCCCATAATTGTTGACATAGTTCATATCTTCCCGGACCCCTTGGTTTTCACCTTCTCCGCTCCACGAACAAATATAGGACTGATTAATACATGGTGTACATAATCCTCCATTTGTCGTATCAACAATGTGCACCTGTTTTGTACCCATCTCATCAATCTTCTTTGTCAGTAAGCTCATCTGGGTTAGGAGTGTGGCCATGTTTTCTTCCTGCGAATTATTGGGATCCAATGGAACGGAATGTAGTATGGGTGCCAGTGTTGCATCTCTAGTCATTCACCCCACATTTTGTGAATCTTGTCTAAGAGAATTTTGCACTCGGTAAATGTTTTGCTTAAGAACGCACCTCCAGCTGAAGCATCCACATTAGCCTTCAAGTTGTCAGTTAGACCCATGTAGAATCTCTGGCCAAACATCTGATCCGGAATGCCATGATGAGGACACTTCACAAGCATCCCTTTAAATCTCTCCCAAGTTTCCTGTAAGGACTCAGTGGCATGCTGCTTGTACTGCAATATATCATCAGTTTGTTGTGCAGTCTTGTTAGTTGGGTAGAACTTGTTCAAGAACTGCTTGACTAATTCCTCCCAAGTGGTGATAGAGTTGATCGGGAGTGAATTTAACCAAGTCTGAGCTGCCACGGTTACTGAGAATGAAAATAGGAGCAACTTGATAGCTTCAGGAGTCACATTAGGCTGCCTTTGGGTCATGCAAATTGACAGAAAATTTTTCAAGTGTTGTTATGGGTCTTCAATGCTTGACCCGGAGAACAATCCCTTATTCTGCAGCAGATGCTACATGTTGTTAGTGATTTGGAATGTCTCCGCTTGAATTGTAGGCACAACTATGGCAGTGGCCAGATTGTCAACTGTGGGTTGTGCCCAGTCATAAAGTGCAGCCTCTGGCACAAGAGGTGCCACTCCCCTGACTTCCAGGTCAACTTGCTCATTCCTGTTATTTCCGTTGGCGTTGTTTACGTCACCCATGTCAAATTCTGGTTGATTCGTTGGTTGAGTTTGTTGAAGTCCTTTGTTGGCACGGTTCAATGCCCTGAATATTTTCTCGGGGTCTGAGATTCCTTCTATTAGTTCTCTAGTCCTCGAAGAATTTCTAAGCATACACCTGCTTCCTACACGATTTTAACCGTTAGAATTTCAATGTAAAGATTGGTAAAGAGAAAACGGATTACACTTGAAATCTTGTATTTCTTTCAATTGTAATTGATAACACCGTTAATTCCCCGGCAACGGCGCCAAAATTTGATCACGCTCAACTGAGTCTCACAAAAGACTATGCGGGCGTTGCAAATATAATCTGAGTATTATTGCCCAGAGTCGAACCACAGAGAATTAACCTACCAATTACCACTGTCAGATTTACTCAATTCACACAACCTGTTTTCCCAAACTTTCTGATTCACAATTGTTGATTTCCTAACAACTAATACTAAAAGTAATGAATAACTAAATATTAACTAATCTTGATGTGTCAACAATATAAAGACGGTCTAAGGCAATGATTTCCCCCGTTGGTCTTTCTCTCGGTTGTATATTTCTTATAATTATGATTTAGCTATCTCTAACAATCATGAACTCTCCATCTATCATAATTCTCTCTCAAGTAATTATAATAATCTACTAGACGCACTTTCTCAAGCTACGCTAGCTAATTTCACAATACGGCTCACTTAGATTGCACCCGGGGTTTCGTTATCTCTAATCCTACCCCTAAACCCTCGGTTATGACTCTCGTCTATACTCCGGGAGTGATGTTGTTCAACCAATCACCTAAATATGCACTCTCTCTCAAGAAGATACACAATAAATATGAACGGATAATTGAGGGCCCTTTCAACTATTCCACAATCAAAACATAGATGAACAATTAGAGATTAACAACCAAGTAATTCCCAACGGGTTCCACCAAAACCTTAGATTAAGGTTTTTAGCTACTCATGATAATGGGTAAATCAAATACTAAAAGATTCATAATCATGAATTGCAAGAAAATAAAGAAGAAAAGAAATAAAGATGTTTTGGGTGATCTCTCACAATTCCTTTTCTTGCCAAAGTACTCTATAATAATGTTACATGCCTCCTTTGGGCGAGTTCTAGTATTTAAATAGGGTTTTGGGTTAAGAATTCCAGAATTTGCACTTCAGTCCCTTAAGTTTTTGTCGCCTGTCGCGGTCCTACCGTGCCCACGCTGGGACCGCGGCCAAAAGGCCTCTCTGAATCTCCTCTGACAGCTCACCGCGGTCCTACCGCGCCCACGCTGGGACCACGGCAGTTCACCTTCAGGCCTCGTTTGTGTATTTCAATTGGTTCACTTGGCGACTTTGATGCGATTGGCTTTTTTTTCTTCCATAAATGATACAAAACACTCCATAGCCTTCTTCTAATGTATGTAACCTGAAAAACATGAAAAGCACTAATAAGAGCATTTTGCTATCACTTTTACAATAAAAACTCTACAAGAAAGTGGTTCGTTTGGGGCTTAATCATAGTTCAATTCACCTATTATCATAAACCCAATCCCCTTCCTTGAATTGTCTATTACTCCTATGTCGATTAGCATGATCAACCATCCTATGTTGTGCCCTTTGTAAGTTATATCATTGGTATCAGAGCATATCTTTGTTAGCTTCAAGGTTTCACATATTAATTTTGATGATAACAAACCAATACAACTATTAATCAAAGAATATTTACTTGTGGTAATCTTATTTTTTGTATAGGATTATTCAAGAAAGAAGATGCTGGTAAAGATCTAAACAAATATGAGAAAATAGATATCATGTGAAGAATTTATCAAGGAAGATTATTTTTAAAGATTTGATCTCCAAGCGCCATAGAAGGAATAATATTTGAAAGTGAAATTTCAAATATTGAATGTCTTACTACAATATCAGAAGAAGAATCTACGGAAATTATGGATGAGAAGTTTTTCAACATCTTAAAAGGAAAGTTGCTAAAATCATAAAAAAGATCTGTTATTTTGTGGAAGGAAGATACTATATGGAAAAGACACTAAATGTACAAGGAAGAATATATTTTCTATGGAAAAAAAATATATTATGGATGTAGTACAATATATATTATGGAAAGATATTATTTTCCAAGATCAAGAAAGAAATATTTCAATATAATGGGAGAAGAATATATTTTTATGGAAAAAATATATATTATGGGTATAGTATATTCTATATTATGGAAAGAGATTATTTTTCTAGATTAAAAAAGGAGTCAAAGATTTATTGAGATCTATCGGAAAGGAAATATTTTAAGAAAGATAATTTTACCAAAATAAGTACTACAAGGAATTGGCCAAGTCTTGCATTTAAGGAATGTTGCACAAAGAAGCTTATTATTCAAAATATATACTACGGGATGAGATGTAAAGTATTATTCGTATAGAAAGAAGCATGAGTTAATGAAATCAATCAACAAATTACTACAATCATGTGGATTTTGGTTGAATCATCATGACTATTCTCAAGTAGATATTCATAAAGATTATATATTGCAGAGAATTATTAATCATGGATCTATTCAAGGAAGGAATTGATATTGGCATCATGATTGGAGATTCAAATTGTCCAATTCAAAAGAAAAGTTTGCATTAACAGAAGATATCCAAATCTGCCTTATAGATTGTGATCATGTTCAAAAGGACAAGAAGTAGTAAAGGAAAGTTGGAGCAGCAGCAAAGGAAATCCTTTTCCAAAATTAGAAGTGTCACGACCCAAAATCTATTAAGGGTCGCGATGGCGTCGGACACTACGGTCAGGAAAGCCAACCAAATTACTTAATTAAATTCCCGTTTCTATACTCTTGAAATCTATGATTTTGTTTTTTATTTTTATAAATAAAAAGATAACTGCTTCAATTCAAATTAAATAATAAGCAACTAATACAAAATATTTCAAAATCATCCCAGAACCCGGTGTCACAAGTGCATGAGCATTTACTACGAAGGAAATAAAAATACAACAACTGTCCGGAATACAATATTGGACAGAAAATAATTATAGAAGATTAAAGGAGACTCTGCTGGCTGCGGGTCACCTCGAGAAGTGCAACTCACCTAAGTCTCCATATCAACCATGCTGCCACGCCTAGTAGGCCTCTAGAGAGGCATGTGCCTGTACAATAAAAATGCACAGAAGTGTAGTATGAGTACGAAAACAACGTGTACTCAATGAGTATCCCGTCTAATCTGGAAGAAGTAGAGACGAGATGGTCGACTTTGACACTTACTATAGGTCTAATAATAACATATTATTAATGCGAATAATCATGGAATAACAGTTCTTTCCCACGTATTATCATGGATATTCACCAATATTTCAAGCAGATATGAAACTCAGTCCTCGGAGAAATTGCTAAGCAAAACATGCGCAAGTAACACCGTGGGATGTACGGCCCGATCCAATATAAAAGTAAATTATACCCTGCCGAGGGTCGAACGGCTCGAACCATAGATGCATCTATTACCCCGCTCGCGCATCATGCCTGCGACGCGGTCAACATAAATAAATCAATACCCTGCTCGCGAATCATACATGAGACGCAGGTACACATAGAAATACATGCTCAAAAAGCCAATTAAGAATTTACCGGTTAATGTTTATTCAAATAAAAGCCAATTTCCTTTAATGATTTAAGAAAAATGAAGTTTAGTCCTTTTTGGAATTCATTTATGGATTCAATGGAATTTAAGCAATTCAAGCTGTTAATAAGTTTACAGATAATCCACATACAACATACTTTTTGGTCCTATACTACCCGGACAATAACATAATAGTAGCTATGCACGGACTCGCATCACCTCGTGCGTACGTAGCCCCCACAAATATGAGCACATAACCAATTAACTCACCTATGGGAACAATTCCCTCTTACAAGGTTAGAAAGGAGACTCACATCGCTCCGAAGTTCCATAACCAGCATTCCACGCCTTTTCGAAGACTCAAATCGATGTAAAAATGCTTCAAAACTAGCCAATAATTATATAAACCCATTACTATATGTTCAATTACTTATTATAGTCCAATTTATAATAATTCCTAACCCCGAAAGAAAATTTGACAAAATTGCCCTCGGGCCCAGTGCCCGGATTCTGAAATTTTTTGAAGATAAAGTTTACCCACAACCTCGCGAACTCAAATATATAATTGGCTCTCAATTTCATGTCCAAAAACGTGATCAAAATCCAAGAATATAAATTTCCTAGATTTTATTCAAAATCCCAAAATTTTGTACTAATTTATATGATTTTTCATGTTAAAATCTAGATATAATCCAAGATATTAACTTGCAATAGGTGGGAATCATTTACCATGACATGGATGATGAAAATAGAGCTCCAAAATTGCTCCTAGGTCGGCTCCCATGGAGAAAATAAGATGAAATGAGCCAAACCCATTTCTTTACACTTATACACTGCCCAGACGAGTCTTCTTCGCGTTCGCGAGATCCCCATCGCGTTCGCGAAGAAGAAAATTCGCAAAAACCATTTTCCAAACTCTTCTCAGACAGCCTCTAGTATAATAGCTATAACCTTTTGTACAAAACTCGCAATAACAAATGGTTTAATTTTTTGAAAACTAAAAACCAAGATCTACAACTTTCATGTTTGGATCATCTCCCAATTCCTGATATATTTTGAGATATAAGCATCTAAATTCAGCCCTGTGCAATAGAAATTTCTTCTTCATCTTCCCGGATAGCCTGTAGTGTACAAGCCATAACTTTTTGTACACAAATCTAAATATTAAATAGTTTACTTTTCTGTAAACTAGATACAAATTGATACAATTTTTATTTTTGGATCATCTCCAAATTCCTTATAGATTGCGAGATATGAGCCTCTGAAGTCACACCTGTGCAGCAGAGATTTCCTTCTTCGCGAACGCGAAAAACAGAGTCCTTGAGGCCAAATCCTTCTTCGCGAACGCGAAGAACAACACCAAATACCAGCATCAACTATTTCAAAACAACCCGAAATGATCTGAAACCACCCTGAAATACACCCGAGGCCCCCGGGGCCCCGTTCAATCACACAAACCAGTCCCATAACATAACACGGACCTACTCGAGGCCTCAAATCACATCAAACAATATCGAAATCATGAATCGCACCCCAATTCAAGCTTAATGAACTTTAGAACTTCAAACTTCTACATTCGATATCGAAACCTATCAAATCACGTCCGATTGATCTCAAATTTTGCACACAAGGCACATTCGACATTACGGACCTACTCCATCTTCCAGAATTGGATTCTGACCCCGATATCAAAAAGTCCACTTCCGATCAAACTCCTCAAAAACCTTGAAATTTCTATATTTAGCCAAATGATTCCAAAATGACCCATGGGCCTCTGAATTCACTTCTAACCACGCTCCCAACTTCAGAATCACCATACGGATCTATTCACAAATTCGGAATCCCAAACGGACATCGATAACACTGAAATACACTTGTCACGACCCAATTTCCAAACCCGGTCATGATGGCGCCTCTCGTGAAGACAAGGCTAGCCAACAGAACAACGATGCCCATTTCAAAATTATTAAACATAAATGAATAGATAGATACAACTTAATGACAATAATAATCGATATCTACAACCCAACACTACCCGGCCGGGGTGTCACAAGTCACGAGCATCTAAAGAAGACTGAACACAACTACTGGGCCAATAATAATATACAAAATAAAATCTGGAATCAAAAGATGAAGCTCGGTGCTACGAACGCTGGCGGTCAGCTTGCCCACTACAGTAGTATACCAGTAGTAATACCTTCAATCAGCTATTAATCCGCTTCCGGGTGAACAATACCTGCAACTGCACGCGAGGTGCAGAGAGTAAAGTGAGTACTCCAACTCAATGAGTAATAAGAGTAAATAATAACTGAGAGACAAGAAATCACGTAAGAGCACTCCATCATGCTATATAGGACAGTACGACCCTTTGAGAAAACAGTAAAACCGTGAAAATCCTTTAGAAATATCTGGTTCAGTTAAAAACCTCTTTTGAAAATATCCTTTTCCAATAGTCAAGCATATGAATGCGACCCTTTGGGTATCCACGCTCACTGTGGGGGTTCAGACTCCGGAGGGGCTCCTACAGCCCAAGTGCAATATCAATATCACATCGCTACGGCGTGCAACCCGATCCATCCTCAGTCCAGAATATGCATGTGATCCACTAGGGCGATGTCAAGTAAGAGTTCTCAGTTCCAAACATTAGAATTGTAGTTTAAATTTTTAAAAAAAACCCTTAGAAGAATGACTAGACAGTTCAACACAGTGTTTAACTCAGGACTGAAATCATTTAACATGCCAAGTATCATGGAAACAGTGATAATAATCCCTAAAGGATTCAATCAGTTGACACGAGGCCCAATCACGACAATTAATCCATTTTTATAAGGATATCAACTAAGCTTCAATCAACTAGGTAGTTATTTCATTAAGGGGGACGGAACAAGTCACAATCCCCAATGGTTCTCTACCCCACGCCCGTTATTCGGCGTGCAATCACCTCAATACATCACTATGATGTGCAAACCCGAGGTTTCAAACCCTCAGGATATTATTTACAAGTATTACTCACCTCGAACCGGTGAAAACTCTAGCTCGCGATGCCTTTGCCCCTCAAATCGGCCTCCACGCACGTCGAATCTAACAAAAATTAGAGCGAATACATCACAATATGCCAAGGGAACAATACCCAATCGAAAACAACCAAGAAATAGCAGAAATCTCGAAACTAGCAAAACCCGAGCCTTGGGACCGCTTATCAAAAAATTACAAAATTCAAAGCATCGGATTTCTCGTCTCGCCACGAGTCCATACATATCAAATTTACAAGAATCGGAGTCCATTTGACCCCTCAAATCCCTATTTTAAACTCCCTTAAGTTCAAGCCCTAAATCACCATTTTTGACCTTTGATTCCTTAATTATTCAGTCTAAATCCATATTTTTACACCATAAAATCGTATTCTAAGTCCAAGAATCCATACCTGATGAAAGCCCTCGAAACTCTCTTCAAAATTGCCCAAAACCCTCTTAGTCCGAAGTGGAAATGTTGTGTTCTCTCAAAAATTCACGAAGAAGATTAATTTTACTTAACTGCCAGGCATTTTCGCTTCTGCGCATAAATCACCGCTTCTGCGACTTCCACATATGTGGTCCATGCCCGCTTTTGCGGACTTTTCACTTAAGGCACCTACCGCTTCAGCGGTCCCCGCTTCGCTTCAGCGGGACCGCCTATCCGGTCCATTATTCCGCTTCTGCGGAACCTGACCAGGATTCCTATTTCCGGTTCTGCGAGGCCCAGCTCACTTCTGCGGGACCGCTTATGCGGTAGTCTTTCCGCTCCTGCGGAATCTGGCAAATGCCAAGACTTCCGCTTCTGCTCTCCTCAAACCGCTTCAGCGAGACCGCACCTGCGGTCCAATAACCGCAGGTGCGAAACCAACAGATACCAGCAAATTTAACCTACAATTAACTCCAAAACCCTTCCGATAGCCACCCGAAATCACCCCGAGGCCCCCGGGACCTCAACCAAAAGCACCAACACCTCCTAAAACATTATTCAAACTTGTTCCAATCCTCAAAACACATCAAACAACACAAAAATCATCAATTCACATCAGATTCAAGCCTAAGTTTCTTCAAAACTTCCGAAATGCGCATTCGATCAAAAACCCGACCAAACAATGTCCGAATGACCTGAAAATTTGCACACATATCCAAAATCACCCAACGAAGCTACAGTAACTCTCGGAATTCCATTCCGACCCTCGGATCAAAATCTCACCCATCAACCGGAATTCGCCAAAATACTAACTTCGCCAATTCAAGCCTAATTCTACACCGGGCCTCCAAAATCAATTCCGATCGCGCTCCTAAGTCACAAATCACCGTCCGAAGCTAACCGAATCGCCGGAAATCACATCCGATCCCTCCAACTCATAAGTCAACGTCCGGTTGACTTTTCCAACTTAAGTCTTCCTTAAAGAGACTAAGTGCCTCATTTCTAATCAAAACCAATCCAAATCAACTCTCACACACCACATACCGATAATGAAATATTAAGAAGCAATAAACGAGAAAAATGGAGCAGTAATACATGAGACGACGGGTCGGGTCGTGACAGCACTTCAAGCCAAACTTATGAAATTTCTTCCAAAATGCCAACTTCCGCAATAGGCGCCAAAACGCTCACGGGTCATCCAAGAACCGATCCGAGCATATGCCCAAGTCCGAAATCATCATACAAACCTGCTGGAACCTTCAGATCCCGATTTCGAGGTCATTTACTCTAAAATCTAATCTTAGTTAATTCTTTCAACTTAAAGCTTCCGAAATGAGAATTCTCTTCCCAAATCAACCCTGAACTTCCCGAATTTCAATTCCGACCACGCGTAAAAGTCATAAAACCTGAAATGAAGCTGCTCATGGCCTAAGACTACTGAACAACGCGATAGGGCTCAAAACGACCGATCGGGTAGTTACATTCTCTCCCACTTAAACATACATTCGTCCTCGAACGTGCTGAGAACTACACTAAAGTAGTCTGAAATTACTGTTTAACACCTCCTGCACTTTCCCGTGCTACCATAACCCAGTTGAGCACGTTAGCTCTATTGATTCTGAGGATATCCCCTCTCATTCAAGAAAATAAGCTTACCCAATTCCAACATCCGGAGTTTTTGCCAGGCCTGCTTCCAATATCTGAACACCATATCAATAACTACACACAGCACCAAAATATGACTGCAAACCTTGTCTGAATTCACACCTTGCACCACTTTACTCACAAAATCGCAATGACATTCTCTAATTAAATAAACCGAAATTCCACGAATCTAATGGTCCCATTGCACCTCATGACCTACTTAAGCCTTGCTCTAGCTCTTATAATACCTCCACGATGGAAGAGATGTGTAGAAATTCATAACCAACTACCAAATTAACAAAGCATTTGGGTCTATACTCCTGACGAGAATCATCACTTCATTTTGAACCGAATAATGGCCTTAAATTCTTAATGTATTTCCTATAATCAAATTGCACTGATCTTAAATCCAATGATCTCGTCTCACCCAATACGAACTGCTCCGTCTATAAACCATCCCGGACATGATCAAAAGTCTCATATGATGCCACAATGTGCCAATAGGCTACCAATTATAATGCGATACAAAAGGGAAAATGAACTCTGAAAAGGAAATTCAATTACCCCGCTCGCGAATCATACATGCGACGCGGGCACACAACTAATATTAGCTTTCCTTAGAAAACAGGAAACGAAACACACAAAAAAAGATATGGAGAACTGTACTGAACATCACACTGTTGCGGCGTGCAACCTGATCCAACTAACATACCCCTGGCGGCGTGCCACCCGATCAGAATAACATACCCATGGAAAAGCGCCACCCGATCCAAATGGCATACCCATGGCGGCGTGCCACCCAATCCACACATAGGACTCACATAAGGAGATGCACACCGAGCTAGATTTCTTATTACAACAAAATATCGAATATCGGTCACAAGCACGCTAAGTGCATAATATCGTCCGTGGGGGAACATATAGTGCCACAAGCTACAAAACTCAAGCACAACTGAGGTGCGATAACGATCTGAATCTTAAGAGCCATTTGCTCAGGTAATATCATCTCTACGCGGACCCTCAACACATAAGCAATTTCTCAAGTCGTCTCACAACTCACATTGCGCAATGTATCACTACATGAAATATCTGACAATGAAATAACACCCTGACTACTCCTCCATAAGGAGCGCATTACAGAAATAAACACGTTTGGCCTGATATAAAGCCTATATTCACATTTGAATCCATCCACTGACCTCAAGCCGATTCTGATCGCCCTGAACTAGGCTAATTACCTTTCAAAGTCCATAATAACTCCTCTTCCGCTCATACACATAAGAACATCCTTCATAGTCGAAGAAATCATCCATAGTCCACAACTCAATAGACTGAGTGCCCTCTAGGCATATATTCTCAAATCAACGATATTATCACAACCTTCATACTTGGTTTAAGTCTTTAATTAATCAAGTGACTACCTGCCACACTTATACGATCTTCCTGTGGGACAGACTCCCACACCCTACCGTAACAAATAACTGGGTCGTACCTCCAAACCACCGGCCACACTAACGCTAAAAAACGATCAAGAATCATTAACCAGGATGCAAAGCCCTTTTTACAAAACACCAATCTCAGGTGACGATGAAGACGATACCCACTCACCTTAAACATCGAAACTTCTTTCTTGCTCATCCGAACTCGTGACATCCTTGTCGACACCGAACTGCTACCTTGATCTTCACTTCAAATTCCATACCACTCACTGCACCTAACATGCCAACATACGATAGAACACGCCTTTCATCATAGCTTCGGAACCACTATTAGGCTAACACTTCATCATGTAAAAGATTTTCACTTATCTCGCTTCAGAAGAACCATAGCAGCACACAGGTGAATTCTCATGACCGTAGAATATGAAAATATCTAAGTAGTGGTCTAAACCACCATAGCCCTTTTAGGATCCACCTCTACATAACAGACAACGGTAGAATACTTTCTGAATAACACTAACTATGGTGGCTAACAACCCTCGCACGCACTGTCATAATTCACTTGCATAACTTGATCACGCTGAAAGAACTGATCATTACCAGAAACATGCCAATTCGAATATGGCTAACCAATCCCTCTTCTTCCAATTTTTCCTTGATTGCCATAGAAATAATGATAACCCCATTCAACACTTAACACACTCCATCCGCGCTCTTCCCGAGTGACCCTGAATTACGAGACCATGATGTCTCAATCCCACGAACCATTTCGTACCTCCCAATTGCTACATCACAAGTCAAAACATCATAGGACATTCTGTGCCTCTTCTTAGGTTGCTATCAAGCTTGATTCTTAATCGTACCCATGGGCTCGAAATCATTAGACATCACACTTTATATTTTGAATTCACTAGGGTCGTTGTTGAGAGACACCCGCTCTGATTTGGCCCCGAATATAATCAATTCCATAAATCTTCTAGCACATGAATACCCCATTGGTGAAGCCCCTGGCAGAATCATTCCCTTAGAATTCGCATCTTTACAAAGCACAATCCTAAATCCTTTTCCAAGTCTGAACATAGGCCAATAAGGCCAATGATAGCCCACCCTTAATAATTCCTTTGCTCAATTTACCACCTATGTTCTTTTCCCATAGCTGAGATAACCCATCAATATGCTAATAATCAGAAATCTCGCGAGTAATTAACCATGCAACCCCATCATAGGCGGTGGGACTCTCCTACTTAGCTCGAAGCCACTATTAACAACTCTAGAATTTACCAGGATTCTTGATCTCCTATTGACATAACCTTGCGCAATCAATCACCAAAATTCTTGAAATCTTTCTGTAAAACCTTCTTTTTATATTCTGAATCATCAAACACATTTCCACTACCGATCTCTTTGCTATATAACCAATAGAATTTTTCACAAAAGCTTCGCCAACCACGTGACCGCTAACCTGCTCGCAGGGAATAACCCACCTGTGGAAATAACTTTTTGACATCTTCCGATGCTGCTGCACAGGGTACAATCACCATGACATCAATAACCCATCATGAGTCCGAGCTAACCCTCTAGTTGTACAAGTCCTTTCACCCCTCGTGGACATCAATTAAATGTGCGGCAACATCCTTCCCATTCAAGTTATGTTGTATCCTTCTTCATTTCAAGCAGCTCCTTTCCGTAATACCAAGTCTCCTGGCATATAATAGCCCATGCTTTAGATTAAATCCATAGACCCCAATCACCAATCACTAATATTCTCAAATCCCTCTAAACTCTCCTTCAGGTACGTAGTCATCCTACTACAAAGCCCATATGCAACTCCGCCACTCTCCCACTTTGGGCAAACCAACTTCCTTAATTAACTACTCGACCTTCGCTTCATATACCTGGCCTTTTAGAATTTTTGAACACCTCCTGACGCTTCCCACATGTCCTTCCTCGTCCTTTGTTGTTCAGTTGTTGACTTAAATAAAATCCTTCTTCATAGCTCTTGGACCCATAAACGCTACTGACTTGAACCTTTCTGGAGATCATCTTTCTCGAGCTTCCAACATTAGAGACACCAATTCAATCCTGAACCAACGTACCATGTGATCTCTAACAGTCGCTTCTTCAATACTATCTCACCATTTCCTGCTCCCAAGGCGAATTGTAGAAGATTATAACACCGATGAACTTAGCACATTCAATAGGGACAACGACACCTCATCATAGGAGAAAAGCTCCACCGCGCTTGCAACACCAGCCTCGCTACTCCATCAGCTCAAATCTGAACATTCATAGGCTAATCGTTTTTCTCTTACCGGGAATAATTATCAAATCTCTAGACCATGCACTGAGAACCTCCCCTCAGAAGTACCGCTACTTGGCTGAAACAATAGAATATCCTTCCACAAGGCTCGATAATAATCCAATCAACTATACTAGGAGAAACATCCCGCACCACATCTGTAGTACCATTATGATTCTTCAATTCTCGATTTATAACAAGTGCTTTGCATCGCATAAGATTGAGTAGGAAGTAAATAAAGGCATGAGCCTCAAAGGAATCAAATCGCACGATGAGGAATCAAGAGGGAAAGTACTCTTAACAGCCTGTAGCCTCCCGAAGATAAGTACAGACGTCTCTGTATCGATCCGCGAGACTCTAATAGACTTGCTCATGACTCGTGAGACCTAAGGGAACCTAATGCTCCGATACTATGTTGTCACGACCCAAAATTCATTAAGGATCGCGATGGCGCCGGACACTTCGGTCAGGCAACCAATCAAATTACTTAATTAAATTCTCGTTTCAATACTCTTGAAATCTATGATTTTTTTTCTCCATTTTTATAAATAAAAAGATAACTGCTTTAATTAAAATTAATTAATAAACAATTAATCCAAAATATTTCAAAACTATCCCAGAACCCGGTGTCACAAGTGCATGAGTATTTACTAAGAAGGAAATAAAAATACAACAACTGTCCGGAATACAATATTGGATAGAAAATAATTACAGAAGACTGAAGGAGACTCTGCTGGCTGCGGGTCACCTCGAGAAGTGCAACTCACCTAAGTCTCTGTATCAACCATGTTGCTACACCTAGTAGGCCTCTAGAGATGCATGTTCCTATGCAACAAAAATGCACAGAAGTGTTGTATGAGTACGAAAACAACGTGTACTCAATGAGTATCCCGTCTAATCTCGAATAAGTAGAGACGATATTGTCGACTTTGACATTTACTAGAGGTCTAATAATAACATATTATTAATGCGAATAATCATGGAATAACATTTCTTTCCCACGTATTATCATGGATATTTATTAATATTTCAATCAGATATGAAACTCAGTTCTCAGAGAAATTGCTAAGCAAAACATGCGCAAGTAACACCATGGGACGTACGGCCCGATCCAACATAAAAGTAAATTGTGCACTGCCGAGGGTCGAACGCCTCGAACCATAGATGCATCTATTACTACGCTCACACATCATGCTTGCGACACGGTCAACATAAATAAACCAATACCCTGCTCACGAATTATACATGCGACGCAGATACACATAGAAATACATGCTCATAAAGCCAATTAAGAATTTATCGGTTAATGTTTATTCCAATAAAAGCCAATTTCTTTTAATGATTTAAGAAAAATAAAGTTTAGTCCTTCTTGGAATTCATTTACTGATTCAATTGGATTTAAGCAATTCAAGCTGTCAATAAGTTTACAGATAATCCACGTACAACATGCTTTTTGGTCCTACACTACCCGGACAATAGCATAATAGTAGCTACGCACGGACTCTCGTCACTACCTGGATTCTAAAATTTTTTGAAGATAAAGTTTATCCACAACCTCACGAACTCAAATATATAATTGGCTCTCAATTTCATGTCCAAAAATGTGATTAAAATCCAAGAATATAAATTTCCTAGGTTTTCTTCAAAATCCCAAAATTTATACTAATTTACATGATTTTTCATGTTAAAATCTAGATATAATCCAAGAAATTAACTTGCAATAGGTGGGAATCACTTACCGTAACATGGATGATGAAAATAGAGCTCCAAAATCACTCCTAGGTCGGCTCCCATGGAGGAAATGAGATGAAATGAGCCAAACCCATTTCTTTACACTTATACACAACCCGAACGAGTCTTCTTCGCATTTGCGAGATCCTTATCGCATTCACGAAGAAGAAAATTCCCAAAAACCATTTTCCAAACTCTTCTCAGACAGCCTCTAGTATAATAGCCATAACTCTTTGTAAAAAACTACAAATAACAAATAGTTTAATGTTTTGAAAATAAGAAACCACGATCTATAACTTTCATGTTTTGATTATCTCCCAATTCCTTATAGATTTTGATATATAAGCTTCCAAAGTCAGCCCTGTGCAACACAAATATCTTCTTCATCTTCCTGAACAGCCTGTAGTGTACCAGAAATAACATTTTGTACACAAATCTAAATACTAAATGCTTTACTTTTCTGAAAACTAGACACAAAGGGCTGCAATTTTTATTTTTGGATCATCTCCAAATTCCCTATAGATTGTGAGATATGAGCCTTTGAAGTCACACCTGTGCAGCAGAGATTTCCTTCTTCGTGAACACGAGAACCACTTCGCGAACGCGAAGAACATTCTTCGCGAACGCAAGAGAATCCTCGCGAACGCGAAGAACAACACCAGATACCAGCATCATCTATTTCAAAACAGCCCAAAATGATCCGAAACCACCCCGAAACACACCCGAGGCCCCCTCCAATCACACAAACCGATCCTATAACATAACAGAGACCTACTTGAGGCCTCAAATCACATCAAACAATATCAAAATCATGAATCGCACCCCAATTCAAGCTTAATGAACTTTAGAACTTCAAACTTCTACATTCGATGTCGAAACCTATCAAATCATGTCCAATTGATCTCAAATTTTGCATACAAGCCACATTCATCATTACGGACCTACTCCAACTTTTGGAATTGGATTCTGACCCCGATATCAAAAAGTCCACTTCCGGTCAAACTCCTCAAAAACCTTCAAATTTCTATCTTTAGCCAAATGATTCCAAAATGATCCACGGACCTCCGAATTCACTTCTAATCACGCTCCCAACTTCAGAATCACCATACGGAGCTATTCACAAACTCAGAATCCCAAACGGACATCGATAACACTGAAATGCACTTCAAGCCAAACTTATAAAATTTCTTCCAAAATGCCAACTTCCACAATAGGGGCCAAAACGCTCCTGGGTCATCCAAGAATCGATCCGGGCATACGCCTAATTCCGAAATCATCATACGAACCTGCTAGAACCTTTAGATCCCGATTCTGAGGTCGTTTACTCTAAAATCCATTCTTAGTTAATTCTTTCAACTTAAAGCTTTCGAAATGAGAATTCTCTTACTAAATCAACCAACTTCCCGAAATTCAATTCCGACCACGCGTACAAGTCATAACACCTGAAATGAAGCTGATCATTGCCTCAAACTGCTGAATGACGCGCTAGGGCTCAAAATGATCGGTCAGGTCGTTACAAGAAGATCGCTGCAACGGCTAGAATGTTCAATGACCATGTATAAAAGAGAAGATAATTGCAACAGCAAATTTACGGAGCCTTCTATACAAATTGTGTATTCAACTACAAGTTCTTTATTCTACTGTTAACAAGCATTGTAATTCACTTTAGTAGATTTACTATGTACCCAAAAGAGAGAAGAGTGACAAAAAAATATTGGAGAGGCAGTATGTCCTAGAGGTTGTGTCATTGTTCGTTTCTTTGGTGAGCGAGTGAAAACCAAAGGATCGTTGTTGGTGAGCGAGTGAAAACCAACCATGTCAGCATTTGTGTTAATTGCTGAAAATCACAAAGGTTGTACTCAATTTAATTTACAAAGAGCTCTAAAAAATGTCTCTCTTACAACCCAAGAGGACTGGATTAGGATACCACATTGGTTCCGAACCAGTATAAAATTCCTGGTGTTATTTAATTTATTGCTCTCGTATTATATTTTGTTCCTTTACTATTTAGTGTGATTAATACTTGTTTAAATCAAAAGAACTAACAGTTCTGTGCAGGTGTCTCCGCATAAATCGACTAGGTCTGAAGAGTAGTCGACTAGAAATTTAGAAAGGCTACAATTCACCCCCACCCCCACCCCCCCACCCCCGTACTTTCTATTGGTATAAGAGTAGGTCTCACATCTTTATTTTTTTGGTTAACATCAAGTGAGAAAAGATCCATGGCATGTCATCAAATTATTGGAACCATACTTCAAGAGGGATACTCAACAAGAAGGTCACCGTACTTCAAAAGTCAATACTATAGCCATTGGAAAGAAAGAGTGAAGGCTTATGTCCAATTAATAGATTATCTAGACTGGCTAATTATTCTGAATGGACCAAGACCTATTCTGAACAATAGTGATGGAAAGAAGCATGTAAAAAGGGAATCCATATTTGACTATACAAAAGAACAGTTGGATATTATGCAAACAAATGCTAGAGAAATCAACATGCTCTATTTTGTGATTAGTGAAGAAAAAATATGAGAAAATATCCATCTGGGAAACTGCTAAAGATATATAGGGCAGATTGGAAAATATCCACGAGGACGGCAACAAAGTTAAGGAAATTGAATCTACGTCAACTCTTGAAGAATCAGAAAATGGCGAAGATCGAGAAGACTTGGCCGTGATACCCAGGATGAGAAAAATGAAGAGTAGAAAGAAGTAGAATAGAAAATCTCAATCCATCTAGAATCATCAAAAGAATCATAAGAATGAGGTGCAACAACAATAGAACATATGCTGCTACAAATGTGGTAAATTTGGACATATAAAATTAAAATGTCCCAACATCAAGAAGAAAAATCATAGAATCTCAACTTGGAGCGATGAGGATGATCAAGAAGAAATGACAAACTTATATCTCAAGAAAAGAGAAGAAACTGACGAGACGTGCTTTAATGCTATTCTGGATTGTGATATCAAGAAAAAGAATCACAAATCTTGAAGCGATGAGGATGAATATGAAGAAAATAATCATGAAAGAATAGAAAATCAATGTTTTATGGAAATGGGAGAAATTAACAAGGTATGCCCCACTCCTATTACGTATTGCGATAAATGTGATGAATTGCAGTATGATATCGAATTGGTTCTCAATGGCTGTAAGAAAGTTCTAAATGAATATAATAAGTTGAGAAAGAAGAAAAAGAATTGGGACATCCAACTTGAAAAATATAAGAAGCTGACGCATGAG
The DNA here is from genome assembly GCA_026770625.1 of Nicotiana glauca. NCBI lineage: Eukaryota > Viridiplantae > Streptophyta > Magnoliopsida > Solanales > Solanaceae > Nicotiana > Nicotiana glauca. The sequence continues at coordinate 91,000 of MU705596.1, read as the reverse complement.
AAGAAAGATTAGGAGATCCAACTTGAAGAATATAACAAGTTGAGAAATGAAAAGAATGAGTGGAATACTCAGCTTAAAGAATATATGGTGGAGAAAAACTTACTTCAAGAAGAAAATTTTGATCTTCGCAAACAAATAAGAAGCTTGCAAAAATCCCCCAACCACTACATTGATTGATCAAAGTCGTCTCCTTGGCTTAACAACTATAAGTCGACTAAAAAGGGATCTACTGGTAAACGTCCTACTTTGAGCAAGTTGATTGAGGAATGCTCCAAGTCAACTAATAAGGTAGCTGCAGGTAAACACTCTTATTCTCGTATTACATGCCACTATTGTGGCAATTCTGGACATAAAGTATTTGCATGTAATTATGCCAAAAGTTATGTCAGATCAAAACATATTTGGATACCAAAACAGTTACATGCATCTCAAATTATTCAATCTACTAAACATGAAGGACCCAAAAAAATTTGGGTACCAAAAATAAATTAATCTGTTTTGCAGGAATTCTGAGTCCAGCCATAAAAAGGGATAAATGAAATTTGCATAATGGTTGGTCAAGGCACATGCTTAAAAATGCTTCAACGTTCATACATACTCTACAAAGTATGAAGGAACTATTACATGTGATGGTAAAGCTTAAGTGATTGGTATTACTAAAGGTTATTCAAATTCCTCCGGATGCTTTATAAGGTGATATGTATCTAGTAACATTTTTTTGGTTTTGTACAACTACATATTGCTTGAGTCGACTAGCTGCAACATACTACTGTTATTTTTGGTGTTAATCTTATCCGTGACTTAGATATTTGAATAAGAACGAATATCTTGCATGAACTATACCATTTGTATAAGCGTTCGGATAAACAAATATACATGCATGTATTCCTTTCATATAGTTGTGAACTTAAAATAACTTGTGAAGAGAATTACTTCTTATATTAATTCTTTTAGTGAAAGTTTCAATATTTCATTCATTTTTTAGAAGATTGTTTAACTTTTATGCCTCGGTAACTTGTGCACATATGGAGATACTCGACCATTCCTGAGATTCAAAAGCTTGGAAGGTACATGTATATGGTTCTATTGATGTTTATCTATACTTTTGATTAGGTTATATTCCTTAATAAGAAAATAATGATTATATATGTAAGTTAAAGTATTTGTTCTATAATTTCTTTGTCATACATAATTTTTCTATTATTTAGTTTGGTTCCTGAATTGAATGTAGACTTGAAAAGAAAGCATCATTTTTGCATAAATAGTCATCATTGGCTTATATGTATTTACATTGGATCTTATCTTGAATGAAATTCTGTTTGAGCTATGGGAAGGAAGAAAAATCAATTTTTTGGTTATCTTATTTCCTTTGGTTGCAACTGTCTTGGTAAGACTCTTGGCATATTTCTTATTCATTAGTTGTAAAGAAATATCATCATGCGAGTTTTTCTTTATACTAATATTTTTCTAAGCAATTTGTGAATAAGGACGGAGAGTTAGAGTGGATAGCTTGAAATAAATTGCTAGTGACACATCTATACTAGTTGAACTAGACAGTCATGAAGAAGCATTAAACGATGAATGTTGGATTCTAGTAATACAAGATTTGTTGAGCGAAGCTGAAAGAATCAACAGTATGAAAATCCAGTACCAAGCAAATGAGCTGCAATCATGGATATCTAAAGCCGGATAAGATTGGTAAGGTTGTAAAATTATGTGTAGCCCAACGTTTCACAACAAAAAGGTTTGTTTCTTCCTTGAGAGTTTTGTTAGAATATCATTTTTCATGTGCTTATTACAATGTTTGTAAAGTATTTTTATATGTATGTTGAAATATTTTTTAAAATGGTTTGAAATGTAATGACCCGACTGGTTGTTTTGCATTCTCGAACCCCGTTCCCTTAAATAATACTTTCCGCACTTGCTTTAGCTAATTTATGACTTGCGGGGATAGGTGGTTCAGAAGTTAGAAGAGTTCTGAGTAAGATTTAAGCTTAGTTGCTTCTTTAAGTTCCTTTAAAAAGTCCAAGTTTGACTTCGGTCAATATTTTGGAGAAACGGACCCGGAATTGTGATTTGACAATTTCTGAGGGTCCGCGGGAAAATATGGGACCTGGGCGTATGCCCGAAATCGAATTTTGAGGTCCCTAGCACGAGTAATGAATTTTTATGTAAAATTGTTAAGTTTAAGTTTCAAAGAATTAAATAAACTAAGAAATCATTGTTTTCATAGGTATCGGGTTCGGATTTCAATTCCAAAACTTGGTACGAGTCCGAAATATCAGTTAAGACCTACCCGTAAAATTTGGTGTCAATCCGAGTAGTTTAAGGGCGTTTTGACCCGTTAGAGGAAAGTTTAGAACTTGAAGTTCAATGATTTGAGATATTGGGTTTTGGGGTGTGATTCCTCAATTTAACATTGTTTTGAGTGTTTTGAGGGTTCGAGTAGGTCCGCCTCGTGATTTCAGACTTGTCGGTATATTCGGGCGGGGCTCGGGAGCCCTGAGCGTCAAATGGTCGAGGTTCGAGTGAAGTTCAAAACTTAGGAAAAACTCTATCTGTTGCTTCTATCATAACCGCTTCTGCGGCTCTTGGACCGCAGAAGCGGTCACCTCATCGCAGAAGCAGAAAGGATCAAGTCCTGGGAAACCACAGAAGTGGTCCCGCTCCTGCGACCCCTAGACCGCAGAAGCGGTCCGGCTCAGTTCCCCTATTTCGCAGAAACGGTCCCCAGACCGCATAAGCGATTCCGCCTATGCGGCCCCCAGACCGCAGAAGCAGTTGAGCCCTAGTTGCCAAGAAGCCGCATAAGTGGTCATTTTCCACATAAGCGGAACCCGCAAAAGCGGTATTTCTCCCGCAGAAGCGAAAATCGCTGGGGACAGAAGCTCATTTAATACGAGCTCAAGCTCATTTCTTCCATATTTCCATCAACACTTAGGCAATTTTGGTGATTCCAAAGGGGGAGTTTCCACATATCACTGCAAGCTAAGTAATTCCCACTCACTTTTAGTTCAAATACATAAACATTAGGTAGATTTAACACTAAAAATTTGGTAAAATCAAGGGATTTGAGCTAGACCTAGGGTTTATTGAAAACTAAGGTTCTATCACATAATTTGCCATGTAATGAACTAGAAATCATATATTTGTGATCCTTAGGTGATAGAGAACAACTTCTTTCAAAAAATCTCAGAATCTGTACACGTGGGCCCGGGGTCAGAATTTAGGAAACTTGTGTTAATGGCTAGGAAATTGCTTAAATAGCTAGAATTCAACTTTGTAAGCCTTTATTTACTAGTTCTTGCTTCGTATGATTAGTTTGGGATTGTCCGGCTTCGAATTAAGGACTCGAGCTCATTCTTGGATATTGGTAGTGCACTTTGGAGCGAGGTGAGTCTCCTTTCTAACCTTGTAAGAGGGAATTGTCCCCATAGATTTTAAACGAGTAATTGTTGCTAAATGCGGGGGCTACGTACGTACTAGGTGATGAGAGTCCGTGCATAGCTACTATATGATAATTCTTCGGGTAGTTTAGGACCCATGCCATGTCTAATTGGGGAATATCTCTTATTTTAACTTGCCAATATGATCATTTTGACTTGCTAGAGACTTGAGGGAATGAAAAGTGAACGTACGAGTTGTTGAGCCTTGGTAGGAATTCGTGTCGTTCGACCCTCGGCAGTGCACAATTTATTTTCCGTTGGAGCGGGCCGTCGACCTCGGCATGTTTGTGCATGATTTATATGCTTGCATTTAGTTATGACATGATCACATATTTGATATAAAAAGGGAAAATAGGCAATTTAATTATGACGAGAACATGAATTTGGCTCTTCTATTAAACTTGTGTTATTAAAATCCTTCATGCTGTACATATCACCTTATTACATTATATTATCTTGACCTTAGTAAGTATCAAGTCGACCTCTCGTCTCTACTTCTTCGAGATTAGACGGTATACTTACTGAGTACATGTGGTTTATGTACTCATGCTACGCTTCTGTACTTTAATGTACAGGCTTTGAGGCAGGTGGATCTGGGCATTATCCTGGTGCGCAGCAGTGAGCACGCTTGGGGACTTCTACAGTGAGCTGCTTCTCTCTCATGCCGATCCGCAGCCGAGGAAGTCCTTTTTTGTACTTTTGTTTCTATCTATCCTGATTCAGACAGTAAGATAGTATGTTATTCTTTTGTGTATATTCTACTAGTCGCCCGTAGCTTGTGACACCAGGTTCTGCAACACACAGTAGTATACATTTATTCTTGGGTGTATTGCTATTGTAGCACTTTATGATCCTTACTGGTCTTACCTTTTATGTTCGAATCTCTAGTATAACTGTTTATTGGCTAAGATAAAAATGAGAACTTAATGACATTTTTGCATCGGCTGGCCTGACAATGGTGTTAGGCGCCATCATGACCTATCTTGGTAAAATGGGTCGTGAGAACATGGTATCAGAGCACTAGGTTCACGTAAGTCTCACAAGTTACGGGCAAACTAATAGAGTCTTGTAGATCGGTACGGAGACGTCTGTATTTATCTTCGAGGGGCTATAGGGTGTTAAGAAAGACTACTCTTTATTCATTCTTCATCGTGCAGTGGTCAGTGTACTAAGTTTCCTCTTCTATTCTCTCACAGATGGTGAGGACTCGTACCGCCGACGTTCCAGACCCGGAAGGTGTTGCTCCCCCCGCTGCTAGAGGCTGAGGCAGAGGCCGGGGGAGGGCACCGGCCCGTGGTGGGGGACGAGGGTGCCCCAGGGCTATTCCAGATGCACCACCAGTAGACCTTGCAAGGGATCCCATTATTGGGGAGCGGGGCGAGGCGCCCGCAGCTGTGCCTACTCCGGTGTATTTCATGACTGCGCCGGGATTTCAGGAGGTCATGGGCCGCATGCTTCGGTTCATGGACACTATGACTCAGGCTGGTTTATTTCCAGAAGATCCAGCTACCTCACAGGCAGGAGGGGGAGCACAGACCCCTACTACACAGGCTCCAAGTCATGCAGCCGCAGTTTATCATACTCCGGGTGCACTACCCACAGAAGGGGTCCAGCCAGTTGTTGCAGCAGCACCCCAGCCCAGGCCAGCTATGGACGGCGATCCACAGAAGTTATTAGACAGATGGACCAGGTTGCACCCTCCAGTCTTCAGGGGCGAACGTCATGAGGGACGCCAAGATTTCATTGACAGGTGCAGGGATAGACTGCACAACATGAGGATATTGGAGTCACATGGAGTCGAATTCACTACTTTTCAGCTGGAGGGTAAGGCCCGTAGATGGTGGCAGTCATACTTGCTTCGCAGGGCAGCAGGCTCTCCTCCCCTCACTTGGGGTTAGTTCACTCAATTGTTTCTTGATCGGTACATTCCACCCTCTGAGAGGGAAGAGCTACGTCATCAGTTTGAGTATCTGGAGCAGGGTCATATGTCAGTGACCGACTATGAGGCGAGGTTTTCTGAGTTGTCTCGCCATGCACTCATGATACTTCCCACAGAGGCAGAGAAGGTATGGAGGTTTGTTGCAGGGTTACATCCCACTATCCGGTCGGGTATGGCTCGTGAGGTAGAGATGGGCACTGGATATCAGCTAGTACTTGAGATTGCCCGCAAGATTGAGGGTTACCGTTTGAGGGGTCGAGAGCAGATGCAGCAGGATAAGAGGGCCAGATTCTCAGGACAGTTCAGAGGTTCCCCAACCAGGGGCAGAGGTCACTTTGGGAGGGGTCAGCCCAGTAGGCCCCCGGCTCCAGCACCACCAGCTCGGGGTGCTCCAGCACGCTCCTATTTCAGCGCCATGCCGGAGAGTTCTTACCGCCCGCCAGCTATTCAGGGTTCATCCAGCGGGTATTCAGGTCTTCCGGAGTCTTCTGGTCCTTATTTCAGTGCTATGCCGGAGAGTTCTTACTGCCCACCGGCTACTCAGGCTTCTTCTAGTGGGCCTTCTGGTATTCAGGGTCAGCCATCCAGACAGCAGGCCGCTGTACCATGTTGTTTTGAGTGTGGGGACGCAAGCCACATGAGAAGATACTGCCCCAGGCTTAGGGGCAACGCAGTATAGCAGGGGCAGCTACCCGTGACTGCAGTGCCAGCGATCCAGCCACCTAGAGGTAGAGAGCAGACTGGTAGATGTCGTTCCAGGGGTAGAGGCCAGACAGGGAGAGGTCATCCAGCTACTACTTAGCCAGTTGGAGGCCAGACAGCTGGTGCTCCAGCTAGATTCTATGCCCTCTCAGCCAGGCCAGATGCATTGGCCTCAGATGCCGTCATCATAGGTATTATTTCCATCAGCGGTAGAGTGCATCGGTATTATTTTATCCAGGGTCTACTTATTCATATGTATCATCTCTGCTCGCTCATTTTCTAGTTATTTCTCCTGAGCCCTTGGGTGTTCTTGTTCATGTGTCCACTCATGTGGGTGATTCTGTGGTTGTGAACCGGGTCTACCGGTCTTGTGTGGTTATTTTCTGCGGTCTTGAGACTAGAGCAGACCTCCTGTTGCTTAATATGATCGATTTTGAGGTTATTCTGGGCATGGATTGGTTATTTTCATATCACGTCGTTCTAGATTGCCATGCCAAGATGGTTTCTCTAGCGATGTCAGGATTGCCGAGATTGGAGTGGAAGGGTTCCACTGTGGATACACCTAGCAGGGTCATTTCCTTCCTAAAGGCTCAACGCATGGTTGAGAAGGGGTGTTTGGCCTACTTAGCTTATGTTCGAGACACCACCGCAGAGTCTCCGGCGATGGATTCAGTGCCAGTAGTCCGAGAGTTCGCCGATGTTTTTCCTTCTGATCTTCCTGGCATGCCTCCGGATCGTGATGTTGATTTCTATATTGATTTGGCTCTAGGCACTCAGCCTATATCTATCCCGTCATATCGTATGGCTCCTAGGGAGCTGAAGGAGGAGTTGCTAGAAAAGGGGTTTGTTAGGCCCAGTATATCGCCTTGGGGTGCACCAGTGCTGTTTGTAAAGAAGAAGGATGGGACTATGCGGATGTGCATTGACTACCGCCAGTTGAACAAAGTCACCATCAAGAACAAGTATCAATTGCCCCGTATTGATGATTTGTTTGACCATCTGCAGGGTGCTAGGGTGTTCTCTAAGATTGACCTGAGGTCAGGGTATCATCGGCTGAAGATTCGGGATTCAGATGTTCCGAAGACCGCATTCAGGACTAGATATGGCCACTATGAGTTCCTGGTGATGTCATTTGGCTTAACTAATGCCCTAGCAGCATTTATGGACTTGATGAATAGGGTGTTCAGGCCCTATATTGATTCCTTTGTTATCGTCTTCACTGACGACATCTTGATATACTCGCGTAGCCTGGGGGAGCACGAGCAGCATTTGAGAGTAGTGCTTCAGACCTTGTGAGAGCAGAAGCTTTATGCTAAGTTCTCCAAGTGCGAGTTTTGGCTAGAGTCAGTAGCATTCTTGGGGCATGTAGTGTCAGAAGAGGGTATTAAAGTGGATCCCAAGAAGATTAAGGCAGTTCAGAGTTGGCCACGTCCTACTTCAGTGATCGAGATCAGGAGTTTCTTGGGGCTGGCAGGTTATTACCGGTGATTCGTGCAGGGTTTTTCGTCTATTGCATTCCCTCTGACCAGATTGACCCAAAAGGGTGCCCCGTTCTGTTGGTCCGATGATTGTGAGTAGAGCTTCCAGAAGCTCAAGACGGTTTTGACCACTGTATTGGAAAAAAACCGGATTAAAGATGACGTGACATGACACGTAGGCCGGTCAAAAGGTCAACAATTAATAGTTGGAAGATGCGAGAAGAAAGACTCAAAATAGACACGGGGTGCAAAATAGATACGTGAACCGTGCCTATTCTTTCATAAGAAATAAACGCAGTGATAAAAGAC
>MU705596.1:16767-78353 GCA_026770625.1 Nicotiana glauca | reverse complement strand
AGGAGGGGCGAGTTATTGCATACGCTTCACGTCAGCTGAAGGTTCATGAGAAAAATTACCCTGTGCACAATCTAGAGTTGGCGGCGATTGTTCATGCTCTTAAGATATGGAGGCATTATTTATATGGAGTGTCATGTGAGGTTTATACAGACCATCACAGCCTGCAGCATTTGATCAAGCAGAGGGATCTTAATTTGAGGCAGCGCAGGTGGCTTGAGCTACTAAAGGATTATGATATTACCATTCTTTATCATCCAGGCAAGGAAAATGTGGTTTCGGATGCCTTGAGTAGGAAGGCGGAGAGTATGGGTAGCTTGGAATTTATTCCTGCTGAGATGAGACCATTAGCTTTGGACGTTCAGTCTTTAGCTAGCAGACTTGTGAGATTGGATATTTCAGAGCCCAGCTGGGTCCTAGCATGTGTGGTTGCTCAGTCTTCGTTGTTGGGGGAGATTAAGGCCCGACAGCACGATGATCCACGTCTGGCAGTTCTCACAGAGACGGTACATCAGGGAGGTGCCAGGGAGATTTCTATTGGCGAGGATGGTGTGTTACGGCTTCTGGACCATGTATGTGTTCCTAATGTTGATGGCTTGAGAGAGAGAGTTCTAGAGGAGGCCCACAGTTCAAGGTACTCCATTCATCCAGGTGCCATGAAGATGTATCATGACTTGAGGAAGCATTACTGGTGTCGGAGGATGAAGAAGGACATTGCAGAGTATGCGGCTAAATATTTGAATTACCAGCAGGTCAAGAATGAGCACCAAAGGCCAGGTGGCCTACTTCAGCGGATGCCCATTTCGGAATGGAAGTGGGAGCGCATCACTATGGATTTCGTGGTTGGGTTGCTGCGGACTCAGTGGAAGGTTGATTCAGTGTGGGTTATTATCGATATATTGACCAAGTCTGCCCATTTCATTCCACTGGCGACTACTTACACGGCGGAGAGATATGCCCAGATTTACATTCGGGAAATAGTGAGATTGCACGGTGTGCCGGTCTCTATCATATCAGACAGAGTCCCTCAGTTCACTTCCCACTTCTGGAGAGCTGTTCAGAGTGAGTTGGGGACCCGCGTGGAGCTTAGCACGGCATTCCATCCTCAGACCGATGGGCAGTCGGAGCGAACAGTTCAGATTTTAGAGGATATGCTTAGAGCATGTGTGATTGACTTTGGAGGGCAGTGGGATCAGTTCTTACCCTTGGCAGAGTTTGCATATAATAACATCTATCAGTCCAGCATAGAGATGGCCCCGTATGAGGCATTATATGGTCAGCGTTGTCGTTCTCCGATCGGGTGGTTTGAGCCTGGTGAGGCTAAGCTGCTTGGTACAGACTTGGTTCAGGATGCCTTGGATTAGGTGAAGTTGATTCAGGAGAGACTCTGCACAGCTCAGTCCAGGCAGAAGAGTTACGCGGATCTGAAGGCACGTGATGTAACATTTATGGTTGGCGAGAAGGTTCTCTTGAAGGTTTCGCCCATGAAGGGCATTATGAGGATCGGGAAGAAGGGCAAGTTGAGCCCAAGGTTTATTGGCCCCTTACAGGTGTTGAGGCGAGTTGGGGAGGTTGACTATGAGCTTGCTTTACCTCCCAGTTTATCAGGAGTTCATCCAGTCTTCCATGTATCGATGCTCCGGAAGTATCATGCCGACTATTCGCATGTGTTGGATTTCAGTACTATTCGGTTAGATGAGAGCTTGAGCAACGAGGAGGAGCCAGTTGCCATTGTTGATAGACAGGACCGCTAGTTGAGGTCCAAGAGGATTTCTACGATAAGAGTCCATTGGAGGGGCCAACCGGTCGAGGAGGCGACCTGGGAGTCCTAGGAGGACATGCGGAGCCGATTACCCCACTTATTCAACAGTCCAGGTATCTTTCTATGTCCGTTCAGGGACGAACGTTTGTTTAAGAGGTGGAGGATGTAACAACCCGACTGGTCGTTTTGCATTCTCAAATCTCGTTCCCTTAAATAATACTTTCCGCACTTGCTTTAGCTAATTTATGACTTGCGGGGATGGGTGGTTCAGAAGTTAGAAGAATTCTGAGCAAGATTTAAGCCTAGTTGCTTCTTTAAGTTCCTTTAAAAAGTCCAAGTTTGACTTTGGTCAATATTTTGGGGAAATGGACCCGGAATTGTGATTTGACAATTTCTGAGGGTCCGCTGGAAAATATGGGACCTGGGCGTATGCCCAGAATCGAATTCTGAGATGCCTAGCCCGAGTAATGAATTTTTATGTAAAATTGTTAAGTTTAAGTTTTAAAGAATTAAATAAACTAATAAATCATTGTATTCATAGGTATCGAGTTCGGATTTTGATTCTGAAACTTGGTACGAGTCACAAATATCAGTTAAGACCTACCCGTAAAATTTGGTGTCAATCCGAGTAGTTTAAGGGCGTTTTGACCCGTTGGAGGCAAGTTTAGAACTTGAAGTTCAATGATTTGAGATATTGGGTTTTGGGGTGTGATTCCTCAATTTAACATTGTTTTGAGTGTTTCGAAGGTTCGAGTAGGTCCGCCTCATGATTTCAGACTTGTCGGTATATTCGGGCGGGGCTCGGGAGCCCCGAGCGTCAAATGGTCGAGGTTCGAGTGAAGTTGAAAACTTAGGAAAAACTCCATCTGTTGCTTCTGTCATAAACGCTTCTGCGGCTCTTGGACCGTAGAAGCGAGACCGCAGAAGCGGTCACCTCATTGCGGAAGCGGAAAAGATCAAGTCCTAGGAAACCGCAAAAGCAACCCCACTCCTGCGACCTCTAGACCGCAGAAGCGGTCCGGCTCAGTTCCCCTATTTCGCAGAAGCGGCCCTGGGACTGCATAAGCGATTCCGCCGATGCGGCTCCTAGACTGCAGAAGCGGTCGAGCCCCAGTTGCCAAGAAGCCACATAAGTGGCCATTTTCCGCAGAAGCGGGATTTCTCCCGCAGAAGCGAAAATCGCTGGGGACAGAAGCTCATTTAATACGAGCTCAAGCTCATTTATTCCATATTTCCATCAATACTTAGGCGATTTTGGTGATTCCAAAGGGGGAGTTTCCACATATCACTGCAAGCTAAGTAATTCCCACTCACTTTTAGTTCAAATACATAAACATTAGGTAGATTTAACACTAAAATTTTGGTAAAATCAAGGGATTTGAGCTAGACCTAGGGTTAAATGAAAACTAAGGTTTTATCACATAATTTGCCATGTAATGAACTAGAAATCATATATTTGTGATCCTTAGGTGATAGGGAACAACTTCCTTCGAAAAATCTCGGAATCCGTGCACGTGGGCCCGGGGTCGGAATTTAGGAAACTTGTGTTAATGGCTAGGAAATTGCTTAAATAGCTAGAATTCAACCTTGTAAGCCTTTATTTACTAGTTCTTGCTTCGTTTGATTAGTTTGGGATTGTCCGGCTTCGAATTAAGGACTCGGGCGCGTTCTTGGATATTGGGGGTGCACTTTGGAGTGAGGTGAGTCTCCTTTCTAACCTTGTAAGAGGGAATTGTCCCCATATGATTTTAAATGAGTAATTGTTGCTAAATGCGGGGGCTACGTACGTACTAGGTGACGAGAGTCTGTGCGTAGATACTATATGATAATTGTTAGGGTAGTTTAGGACCCATGCCGTGTCTAATTGGGGAATATCTCTTATTTTAACTTGCCAATATGATCATTTTGACTTGCTAGAGACTTGAGGGAATGAAAAGTGAACGTATGAGTTGTTGAGCCTTGGTAGGGATTCCTTTGTATATAATTGAGCCTTATGTGCTTTTCTTGATATTTTCTTGATGATTATGGATCGGGCCGATCGCCTCAGTGATAATAGATGCATCTATGGTTCATGCCGCTCGACCCTCGACGGTGCACAATTTATTTTCCGTTGGAGCGGGCCGTCAACCTCGGCATTTTTGTGCATGATTTATATGCTTGAATTTAGTTATGACATAATCACATATTTGATATGAAAAGGGAAAACAGGAAATTTAATTATGACAAGAACATAAATTTGTCTCTTCTATTAAACTTGTGTTATTAAAATCCTTCATGTTGTACATATCACCTTATTACATTATATTATCTTGACCTTAGTAAGTATCAAGTCGACCTCTCGTCTCTACTTCTTCGAGATTAGACAGGATACTTACTGAGTACATGTGGTTTATGTACTTATGCTACGCTTCTGTACTTAAATGTACAGGCTTTGAGGCAGGTGGATCTGGGCATTATCCTGGTGCGCAGCAGTGAGCACGCTTGGGGACTTCTACAGTGAGCTGCTTCTCTCTCATGCCGATCCGCAACCGGGGAAGTCCTTTCTTGTACTTTTGTTTCTGTCTATCCTGATTCAGACAGTAGGATAGTATGTTATTCTTTTGTGTATATTCTACTAGTTGCCCGTAGCTTGTGACACCAGGTTCTGGCACACACAGTAGTAGACATTTATTCCGGGGTGTATTGCTATTGTAGCACTTTATTATCCTTATTGGTCTTACCTTTTATGTTCGAATCTCTAGTATAACTGTTTATTGGCTAAGGTAACAATGAGAACTTAATCACATTTCCGCATCGGCTAGCATGACAATGGTGTTAGGCGCCATCATGACCTATCATGGTAAAATGGGTCGTGACATGAAAACTGCATAATGTTATTCTCTAGCCTCTCTCTGGAATTGAAAGTTTTTTTAATCACATTCATTTGACTAATACTAGTTACTATTTGAAACAAATTCATGTTTATAATCTGACGATTATTCTTTCCAAAGATTTATTTACAAGAGCGTATTTCTATTTTGTAATACTAACTGAAAGCATTTCAAGCATTTTTAAGCCTCTGGTAGATGATCGAGTTGTAAATGAGTATAATGGAGAATGTACCTTATCTTTCATATTCCAAATAATGCGAAGTAAGGAAAAAATTAGTAAGTCCAACAATCGATTAAAGTACCAAGGTATCACCGGCTCTCTATTGCATTTTTATGACAAATATTTTGGTATACCTGATCCCATAATATCTCTTTATAGTTCCATAAAAGATCTTTGGTTGATTCTAACTTATAGATTATTATATGCAAGAACTAATTGCTTTGATCTAGTAGGATATTTTCAGATGCAGGTAACAAAGTGGACTGAAATAGAAAAATGGCATGGAGATTTTTTAATTCTCATGAAAAAGACAAAATAGAGCACAAGGCAAAACATGTGTCATTAGATTGCTTGTGACAGAAAGTATTTTGAAAATCTTCCTGGAGGACATTGACCATCATCTTGTAGATATTTTCTCTCATTTACTAAAGAAGTTGGTATGGAAACGATATCCTCGTGTATTCTTTTTGGTAAAATATATTCATTATCATCTTACCTCTTTTTATGCTTATCATTTGTGTGATTTTAAGTCTATGATAGCATGTCTGCGGTTCGATTCTATTAGAATTATTTTCGATAGATTCAAAATTGTATAGTTCTGCTCTTTGTTATTAGAAGTCTAATAATTCTCTTCAAATATTTGATATTGTTTTTGGATGACCTACAATTTCTCGTGCTTCATGGTAAGCAATGATCCGTTTGCTCCAAAGTTTTTCCAACTGAATTAAACCTTTGTTATTGATTGCTCAGTGTTTATTATACTTATCTTTAGTCTTTCTTTAAAATGGATGAGTTAATGATTGTGCATTTATCTAATTGGGAGATTCTTGGAATATAAATTTTTTTTAAATAAATTGAGCGTATACTTCATTATCCTATTCCACCCTTTTGATGATGATAAAAAGGGGAGAAAATAATGTGTACAAAATGTCAAAAACTCAGGGAAAATGTATGGAGACAGGGGGAGAGTTACTAAGGAATGCATAGAGTGAGAAGGAGTTCACACTTGATGTACTACATGCATTTCGAGAGGATGACTTCAGGGAAGTAACCAGTCTATCTAGCTTATCTAGCAATTGTCTTTAATTAAATTTTCATCTTTTGTACTTTATGATTTGCCATCATCAAAAAGGGGGAGATTGTTAGCTTCAAGGTTTTAGGTATTAATTTTGATGATAACAAACCAATACAACTATTAATCAAAGAATATTTACTTGTGGTAATCTTATTTTTTGTATAGGTTTATTCAAGAAAGAAGATACTGGTAAAGATCCAAACAAATATGGAAAAAGAGATATCATGTGAAGAATTTATTAAGGAAAATTATTTTCAAATATTTGATCTCCAAGCGCCATAGAAGGAATAATATTTGAAAGTGAAATTTCAAATACTGAATGTCTTACTACAATATCAGAAGAAGAATTTACAGAAATTATGGATGGGAAGTTTTTCAACATCTTGAAAGGAAAGTTGCTAAAATCATAGAAAAGATCTATTATTTTGTGGAAGGAAGATACTATATGAAAAAGATACTACAAGGACAAGGAAGAATATATTTTCTATGGAAAGAAAATATATTATGGATGTAGCACAATCTATATTATGGAAAGATATTATTTTTCAAGATTAAGAAAGAAATATTTTTAATATAACTGGAGAAGAATATATTTTTTATGGAAAGAAAATATATTATGGGTGTAGTATATTCTATATTATGGAAAGAGATTATTTTTTAAGATAAAAAAAGGATTCAAAGATTTATTGAGATCTATGAGAAAGGAAATATTTTAAGAAAGATATTTTTACCAGAACAAGTACTACAAGGAATTGGCCAAGTCTTGCATTTACGAAATATTGCACAAAGAAGCTTATTTTTAAAAATATATATTACAGGATGAGATGGAAAGTACTATTCTTATAGAAAGAAGCATGAGTTACTGGAATCAATTAACAAATTACTACAATCATGGAAAAGTAAATCATGGGGATTTTGGTTGAATCATCATGACTATTCTCAAGTAGATATTCATAAAGATTATATATTACAGAGAATTATTAATCATGGATCTATTTAAGGAAGGAATTGATATTGGCATCATGATTGGAAATTCAAGTTGTCCAATTCAAAAGAAAAATTGCATTAACAGAAGATATCCAAATCTTCCTTATAGATTGTGATCATGTTCAAAAGGGCAAGAAGCAGTAAAGGAAAGTTGGAGCAGCAGCAAAGGAAATCCTTTTCCAAAATTAGAAGACCGCTGCAACATCTAGAATATTCAATGACCAAGTATAAAAGAGAAGATACTTGCAACAGCAAATTTACGTAGCCTTCTATACAAATTATCTATCCAACTACAAGTTCTTTATTTTACTCTTAACAAGCATTGTAATTCACTTTAGTAAATTTACTGTATACCCAAAAGAGAGAAGAGAGACAGAAAAATATTGGAGAGGCAGTGTGTCCTAGAGGTTGTGTCATTGTTCGTTTCTGTGAGCGAGTAAAAACCAAAGGATCGTTGTTGGTGAGCGAGTGAAAACCAACCCTGTCAGCGTTGGTGGTAATCGCTGAAAATCACAAAGGCTGTACTCAATTCAATATACAAAGAGCTCTAAAAGAAAACTCTCTTGCAACCCAAGAGGACTAGATTAGGATACCATATTGATTCTGAACCAGTATAAAATTCCTGGTGTCATTTACTTTATTGCTCTCGTATTATATTCTGTTCCTTTAATGTTTAGTGTCATAATACTTGTTTAAATCAAAATAACTAACAGTTTTGTGCAGGTTGTCTCCGTATAAGTCGACTAGGTCTGAAGAGTATTCGACTAGAAATTTAGAAAGGCTACAATTCACCCCTCCCCCCCATCTTGTACTTTCAATCTTGGCTCTGTGGGTACAATGACTATCAATATGAACGAGGTTATGGAGACACTCAATAACATCTCCACAGAAGTGTCGACTGTGGCAGCAAGGCAGGAACAACTGGAGGTTGCTCAAGAGCAAACCTGTAGAAATCAAGAAGAATCTTTGAGTGAGATGAGGGAGGTACTCAATGAAGTCATACACGACGGGAAAACTTCTGAGAGAGACAAACCAGCATCATATGATGGAGGTGAGCTCTATTCTCCTAATGGTAAGCGTTTTGAATTTGGAGATCTGACTTCATCTAGCTCGCAAAGGTTTAATAGCCCTGTTGTGGTTAACACTAGTAGTAATCCTAGTTTTGTTCCCCCAATTAGAGGCACTTCTATGCCTATGGCACCAGCTTCAATATTGCCCTTGAACCCTAGCTCTTGACCATATAACTTCCCTACACGAGCAGTACCAACACAACCTTCTCCATTCCAAACATTCAGCTCTCAGCCATACCCTCCTCCACTTCCTAGAACAACTATAGTGCCACCCCCACCTCCTCACAACCAAAATAGCTTAAGTAGGAGCAACCCACAGGCTCCCTTTCAGACCCAAGGCTCACCTATGGCTATACCACTACCATATAACCACTATACTCAACACACTCAGTTCCTACCTGCCTATTGTACCCAAACCACTCACATATCGCCTCCCTTGTACCACCAGGCGCCTTACCTCCCTACACCACCCTCTTATCATCCTGCTCCCTCAAATGGCCACCTATAAAATCCTCTTTATACCCCCATTACTACCTTACCTAATATCCCTTTTGCAAAGTATCACAAGGTAGAATTTCCTAAGTTCAATGGTGACGACTTGAGGATTTGGTTGTATAAGGTGGAGCAATTTTTTGCTGATGAGGATGTTACAATTCAACAAAGAATGAAGTTGATATCTATGCATTTTGAGGGGGATGCCTTACAATGGCACTTGGGCTATATGAGAAGTAGAGAACAACTGCCTCTTCCTACTTGGGAAGAGTACTTGTGGGCACTTTGTGACAGCTTTGGGGTTGATTACTTTGACCCTATGACTGAGCTCATGAATCTAAAGCACACAAGATCAGTACAGGACTACAGAGGGATTTTGTTAGTGTTATCACCTGGATCAATCTAGCTACTGAGCATGTAATCAGTATTTTTTTGAACAACTTAAAACCTGAGCTCAGGGATGTTGTGTGATGACCCAAAAGTTCATCACTTGCTTTCAAATTGAATTATGTGTTTCTGAGGCCTTGAAAACCTCATTTAGCGTTACCTCAAATTACGTGCCAAGTCCGGGCGCGTAACCGGAAAGCCTAAATGTGAAACCTATGAAAAATAATAAGTTTTGACTGTAAATTGAATAAATTTAACTTTAGTCAACATTTTAGGTAAACGGATCCGGACCCGTAATTTGACAGTCCCAGAGGGTCCGTAGGAAAATATGGGACTTGGGCATATTCCCGGAATCGGATTCTGAGGACCCAAGCCCAAGAAATGAATTTTTTCTTAAAGAAAATTGTGTTCTGAAATTCTTTAAAGGAATTTGAAATAAAATTGGATTAGAACAAGATGGTATCGGGCCCATATTTTGGTTCCGGTGCCCGATACAGGTCTTATATATAATTTTAGATGTTTCTGTGGAATTTGGTGAAAAACGAATGTCATTTGACGTGATCAGGACCTAATTGCTAAAATTGATATTTTAAGAAACTTGAGAAAATTCTTTGATTTTGAGGTTTAATTTGTTGTTATTGATATTATTTTGGTGATTTGAGTGCACGAATAAGTCTGTAGGATATTTTTGAGGTTGTGTGTATATTTGGTTTGGAGCCCCAGGGGCTCGAGTGAGTTTCGGATAGGCGTCAGAGTGTTTTTGGACTTAGGAAATTGCAGAAATCTGTTGTCTGCTGGTGTCTAGATATTTGTGCAATGCGATCACATAGCTAAGTTCGCAATCGCATAGTGTAAACTTTAGGGGTTCTGTTTTGTTCTATGTGATCGCATAGTACCTTCCGCAATTGCGTAGAGTTAAATGTTAGAGGTCCATTTTTTCTCTATGCGATCGCACTATTTCCTTCGCGATCGCAATGTGTTAGCCCCCAGCCTTCACTTTCTTCTATGCGATCGCATGGTATTGTCTGCAATTGCAGTGCTCAGCCTCATTTTCTCTATGTTATCGCCCAGTTATTTTAAATGTTAAGAAACAGTAGCATCACGGGAATTACACCAAATTTCATAACATCTTCTTCTCCACACCTCTTAGGGCGATTTGTGAAGAGTTTCTTCGCCGTAACCTCTTAGGTAAGTAATCTTTGACTTGTTTCCTTCCATTTTTATCATCAACAATTAGATTTCTAGGCTTAAAACATGAAATTAAGGGTAAAAAATTGGGGATTTGGGTAAAGTTAGGGCTTTTTAATTATTTGGGAATTTGACCTCGTTTTGGGGTCGGAATTGAAAACAAATTATATATTCGGGTTCGTGGGTGAATGGGTGATCGGATTTTGGTCCGAACCTAGTGTTTTTACCAAGCGGGCCTCGGGTCAATTTTTGGATTTTTGGGAAGAATGATTAGAAAGGTATAATTAAACATTGGAAATAGATTGTTTAGCATTTATTGATGTTATTAAGTCGATTATGTCTAGATACAATTGATTTGGATCTAAATTCAAAAGGGAAAGCAGTGTTTGAGGCTTGAGTTAGCCATGGAAGTTGAAGGTAAGTGTTTGGTCTAACCTTAGCTTGAGGGATTAGGAGTCGAGTCCTATTTGCTATGTGATAAATGTTGAGTACGACCTATAGGCATGGTGATGAGTATCTATACGTCGGAGTCAAGCATGCCCGTGAGTCTTATATTGTGATTTTCATGACTTTGTTCTATTATCTTTGCTTTAGAAGTGATTTTTATTTGTTGGGACAAGTTTGTGGAAATAATTATGACCTTTGAACATCAAGGAGAATTGGCTCAAGCTATATTATGAATTGTGAAAGTATATGAGTTGATTGAAAACATTGGAGCATTCACTCAAGTGGTAAGTGAGTTGTAAAGTAAAAGTGAAAAAGAGAAAGAAGTCATTTAATTGTGCCCTTGCTGGGACATTGTTTCCTTATTGGTTATATCCCTTGTCGGGATATCGATATTATTGATGTTGCTCTCTTGCCGGAAATCAATTATTTAATTGTTGTTCCCTTGCCGGGATTTATATTATAATCTTGTTTATTCCGAGGTCGTGCTAGAGGTCGAGGCAGGGGCAGAGCTCAGCCCAGGACAGCAGCACATGTAGCGGAGCCTCAGGTTGACTTTGATGATGAGGTTCCGACCCCAGCAGTTTTGGTGGGCCCATCTCAGGTCCTATAAGGGTTTATTGCCACCCCAGTTCTTTATGATGCTTTGGTCCATCTAGTGGTCCTTATGGAGAGTTTCCCCCCGACAGGTTTACTTCCCATAGCACCAGCCATCTCTCGGGATGGAGAGGAGCTCAGACTCTTGCTACTCGCACTATAGAGCAGGTGGCTCCCAAGTTTCAGACTCAAGCATCTCATCCAGTTGGAGCAGTTCAGCTGGGTGTGGTAGCTTAGACCGGCAATGGTGCAGCCATGTCCGCCGATGCTTTATAGAGATTGGACAGGTTTACCAAGCTCTTCACTACTACCTTCAGCGGTGCATCTATAGAGGATCCCCTGGATTATCACAGCTATGATGAGGTTCTTCGAAACATGGGGATAGTTGAGACCAACGGGGTCGATTTTGCCACATTTTGTTTTTTCGATCCGCCAAGACTTGGTGGAGGGATTATTGCTTAGCTAGACTAGCAGGATGGCCAGTCTTGACCTGGGAGCAGTTCACGTAGCTATTTCTGGATAAGTTTCTCCCTATCACACAGCGAGAGACCTATCGGAGGCAGTTTGAGCGCCTCCAGTAGGGATCCATGACTCTCAACCAGTACAAGACCAGATTCATTGATTTGGCTCGCCATGCTCTTATTATACTTCCCACTAAGAGGGAGAGAGGGAGACGGTTCATTGATGGACTCATTCACCCGATTCGTCTCCAGATGGCTAGAGAGACTGGGAGTGAGATATCCTTCCAGGAGGCGGCCAATGTGGCCCATAGAGTTGAGATGGTTCTATCACAAGGGGGTGGTCATGGGACAGACAAGAGACCCCGTCATTCAGGCATATTCAATGGTACCTCGTCTGGAGGTAGAGATTCATATGGTAGAGGCCATCCTCCTAGGCCTTTTCAGTCAGCACTTCAGGTTTCTCATGGTGGTTCAGGTGGTCGTGGTTCTTAGATGCGTTATTCTGATCAACAGTCCTACAATGCACCACCAGCTCCTATCAGTGCACCGCCACCTCAGAGTTTCCGAGGTGGTCATTCAGGTTGACAGGGTTAGCAACCAAGGGCTTGTTACACTTATGGTAATACGGAAATATTGCTAGATTTTGCCCTCGATCACCAAGTAACTCTCAGCATCAGGGTTCTCGTGCCATGATTCAGGCACCAGTTGTTTCGTAGCCCGCTCAGCTAGTTAGGGGTGGGGGTAGAGGTGCTAGAGGTAGAGGTAGAGGTCCTAGAGGTGGACCTCAGGCCGCTAGTGGTAGAGGCCAGCCAGTAGCAGGTCGTCCTAGAGATGTAGTCCAGGGTAGTGGGGCCCAGCCCCGATGTTATGCTCTTCCAACTAAGACTGAGGCCAAGGCTTCCGATGCAGTTTTTATATGTATTGTTCTGGTTTGTGGCAGAGATGCTTCAGTTTTATTTGATCAAGGGTCTACCTACTCCTATGTGTCATCTTATTTTGAACTATAATTGGTTATGCCTACTGATTGCTTGAGTGTCCTTGTATATGTGTCTACACCGGAGGGTGATTCTATTGTGGTAGATCGAGTCCATCATTCTTGTATTGTAGTGATTGGAGATCTTGAGACTTGTGTAGATTTGTTGCTTCTGGACATGGTTTATTTCGATGTTATATTGGGGATGGACTATTTATCACCTTACCACGCTATCTTGGACTGTCATGCCAAGACTGTAACCTTAGCCTTAATGGGTTTACCTCATTTAGAGTGGAGAGGGACTCCTGGTCATTCTACCCGTAGTGTTATCTTTTATTTGAAGGCTCGGCGCATGGTCGAGAAGTGCTGAGGTCCCTTATATTGATTCTGTGTTCCTGAGGTATTTCCTTCAGACCTGCCGGGTATGCCACCCGATAGGGATATTGACTTTTGCATTGACTTGGCTCCGGGCACTCAGCCTATTTATATCCCATTGTATTGTATGGCTCGCCTGAGATGAAAAAGTTAAAGGAGCAGTTGTAAGACGTGCTTGAGAAGGGTTTCATTAGACCCAGAGTTTCACCTTGGGGTGCATGGTGTTATTTATTAACAAGAAGGATGGGTCAATGAGAATGTGTTTTGATTACTAATAATTGAACAAGGTTACAATCAAGAATAAGTATCTGCTACCGAGGATTGATGATTTGTTTGATCAGCTTCAGGATGCCAAGGTATTTTCAAAGATTGACTTGAGATCTGGCTGCCATCAATTGAGGATCAGGGCATCCGATGTCCCTAAGATAGCTTTCTGCACTCGGTATGGGCCTTACGAGTTCTTGGTGATATCATTCTGGTTGACAAATGCCCCAGAAGCTTTTATGGATTTGATGAACCGAGTGTTCAAGCCTTATCTGGATTCATTCGTGATAATCTTCATTGATGATATATTGATATATTCCGACATCCAAGAGGAGCACGAGCAATACCTTAGAGTGGTTCTTCAGACTCTGAGGGATAGTCAGTTGTATTCTAAGTTCTCGAAGTGTGATTCAGTTGCATTTCTGGGTCATGATGTATCGGCAGAGGGTATTTAAACGGATCCGAAGAAGATTGAGGCAGTCAAGAACTGGCCTAGACCAACATCAGCTATGGAGATTCGGAGTTTCTTGGGATTGGCAGGCTACTATATTGGTTCGTGGAGGGGTTTTCATCTATTGCAGCCCCTATGACCAGGTTGACCCAAAAGGGTGCCTAGTTCAGATGGTCGACGAGTGTGAGGCGAGCTTTCAGAAGCTCAAGACAGCTCTGACTACGACACTGGTGTTGGTTTTGCCCACAGGTTCAGGGCCTTATACTGTATATTATGATGCATCTCGTATTGGACTCGGTACAGTGTTGATGCAGGATGGCAAGGTCATTGCCTATGCTTCGCGGTAGTTGAAGATTCAAGAGAAGAAGTATCCGGTTCATGATTTGGAGTTGGCAGCCATTGTTCACGCATTGAAGATTTGGAGGCATTATCTGTATGGCATGGCATGTGAGGTGTTCACGGATCACAAGAGTCTTCAGTATTTGTTCAAGCAAAAGGAGTTGAATTTGAGGCAGAGGAGGTGGTTCGAGTTGTTGAAAGATTATGATATCACCATCTTGTATCATCTGGGAAAGGCCAATGTGGTGGCTGATTCTTTGAGTAAGAAGTCAGCCAGTATGGACAGTCTTGCTTACATTCCGATCGGTGAGAGACCGATTGTTTTGGATGTTCGGGCTTTAGCCAATCAGTTTGTGAGGTTGGATATTTCTGATCCTAGTCATGTGTTGGCCTGCATAGTCGCTTGTTCTTCATTATTGGAGTGTATCCATGATCGGCAATATAATGATCCCCATTTATGTATCCTTAGAGACACGGTGCAGTGCGGAGGTGCCAAGCAAGTTACCTTAGATGATGATAGAGTTTTGAGATTGTAGGGTCGAGTTTGTGTGCCTAATGTGGATGGGTTTTGGGAGTTGATCTTAGAGGAAGCCCATAGCTCTCGGTACTCTATTCATCCGGGCGCCGTGAAGATGTATCAGGATTTTCGGCAGCATTATTGGTGGCGTAGAATGAAGAAAGATATCGTTGTGTGTGTGGCTAAGTGTTTGAATTTTTAGTAGGTTAAGTACAAGCATCAGAGGCCCGGTGGTTCATTTCATAGGATTGAGCTTCCCAAGTGGAAGTGGGAGTGGATCACTATGGATTTCGTTGTTGGACATCCGCAGACTTTGAAGACGTTCGACGCAGTATACGTCACTGTTAATAGGCTGACCAAGTAAGCATATTTCATTCTTGTGGCAGTCTCCTATTCTTATGAGAGGTTAGCTGAGATCTATATTCGGGAGATTGCTCGCCTTCATGGTGTTCCCGTATCTATCATTTCAAATCGAGGTACGCAGTTTACCTCGCGCTTCTAGAGAGCAGTTCAGCGAGAGTTGGGCATACGGGTTGAGTTAAGCACAACATTTCATCCTTAGACGGACAGGCAGTCCGAGCGGACTATTCAGATTTTGGAGGATATGCTCCGAGCTTGTGTCATTGACTTTGGAGGCTCGTGGGATCAGTTTTTGCCTTTAGCGGAGTTTTCCTACAACAACAGCTACCAGTCGAGTATCCAGATGGATCCTTACGAGGCTTTATATGGTAGGCAGTGTCAGCCTCCGGTTGGATAGTTTGAGTTGGGAGAGGCTCGGTTGTTGGGTACGGATCTAGTTCAGGAGGCCTTGGACAAGGTCAGGATTATTCAGGATAGGCTTCGTACAGCTCAGTCCAGGCAAATGAGTTATGCCGATCGCAAGGTTCAAGATTTGGCTTTCATGGTTGGTGAGCGGGTATTGCTTTGAGTGTCGTCTATGAAGGGCGTGATGAGGTTTCGGAAGAAGGGCAACCTGAGCCCTAGGTTTATTGGCCCGTTTGAGATTCTTGATCTAGTAGGAGAGGTGTCTTATAGATTTGCACTGCCACCGAGCTTATCAGCTGTGCATCCAGTGTCCATGCTCTGAAAGTATCACGGTGATCCATCCCACGTGTTAGATTTCAGCACTGTCTAGTTGGAAAAGGACTTGTCTTATGAGGAGGAGCCGGTATCTATTCTAGACCGGCAAGTTCGTCAGTTGAGATCGAAGAGTTTTCCTTCTGTTCGTGTTCAGTGGAGAGGTCAGACTCCTGATGCATCGACCTGGGAGTCCGAGTCCGATATGCGGAGCCGTTATCCTCATCTTTTCCCCGATTTAGTACTTCCTTCTTTTGTCCGTTCGAGGACGAACGGTTGTTTTAGAGGTGGATAATGTTTATGTGTTTTCGAGGCCCTAAAAACCTCATTTAGCATCACCTCGATTTTTCTGCGCAGTCCGGGTGCGTAGCTGGAAAGCCTATATGTGAAAATCTGTGAAAAATAATAAGTATTGACTGTAAATGAATAAATTTGACTTCAGTCAACATTTTAGCTAAACGGACTTGGACCCATGATTTAACGGTCTCGGAGGATCCATAGGAAAATATGGGACTTGGGCGTGTGCCCGGAATTGGATTCCGAGGTCCCAAGCCCGAGAAATAAAAAAATTTAAAGAAAATTATTTTCTGAAAATGTTTAAAGGAATTTGAAATGAAATTAGATTAGAACATGATGGTATCAGGCCCGTATTTTGGTTCCGGTGCCCGATACAAGTCTTATATATCATTTTAGACGTTTCTGTGGAATTTGGTGAAAACGGATGTTATTTGACGTGATTCGGACCTAATTGCTAAAATTGATGTTTTAAGAAGTTTGAGAAAATTCTTTGATTTTGAGGTTTAATTTGTTGTTATTGATGTTAGTTTGGTGATTTGAGAGCACGAATAAGTCCATAGGATATTTTTGAGGTTGTGTGTATATCTGGTTTGGAGCCCGGGGGGCTCGGGTGAGTTTTGGATAGGCATCAGAGTGTTTTTGGACTTAGGAAATTGCAGAAATCTGTTGCCTGCTGGTGTCCAGATATTTTTGCTATGCGATCGCATAGCCAAGTTCGCGATTGCATAGTGTAAACTTCAGGGGTTCTATTTTGTTCTATGTGATCGCATAGTACCTTCCGCGATCGCGTAGAGTTAAACCTGAGAGGTCCATTTTTGCTCTATGTGATCGCACTGTTTCCTCCGCGATCGCAATGTGTCAGCCCCCAGCCTTCATTTTCTTCTATGCGATCGCATGGTATTGTCTATGATCGCAGTGCTAAACCTCATTTACTCTATGCGATCGCGTAGGCCAAATCCGCCCAGTTATTTTAAATGTTCAGAAACAGTAGCATTACGGGATTTACACCAAATTTCATAAATCGATTTTTGAAGAGCTTCTTCACCATAACCTCTTAGGTAAGTAATCTTTGACTTGTTTCCTTCCATTTTTATCATCAACCATTAGATTTCTAGGCTTGAAATATGAAATTAAGGGTAGAAAATTGGGGATTTGGGTAGAGTTAGGGCTTTTTGATTATTTGGAAATTTGACCTCGTTTTGGGGTCGGATTTCAAAATAAATTATATATTTGGGCTCGTGGGTGAATGGATGATAGGGTTTTGGTCCGAACCTTGTGTTTTGACCAAGCGGGCCCGG
The DNA here is from genome assembly GCA_026770625.1 of Nicotiana glauca. Classification (NCBI taxonomy): domain Eukaryota; kingdom Viridiplantae; phylum Streptophyta; class Magnoliopsida; order Solanales; family Solanaceae; genus Nicotiana; species Nicotiana glauca. The sequence goes on along the minus strand of MU705596.1, from coordinate 61,212 downwards.
GATCAATTTTTTGATTTTTGGGAAGAATGATTAGACAGCTATAATTAAACATTGGAATTATATTGTTTAGCGTTTATTAATGTTATTAAGTCGATTATGTCTAGATACAATTGATTTGGATCTAAATTCAAAAGGAAAAGTGGTGTTTGAGGCTTGAGTTGGCCGTGGAAGTTCGAGGTAAGTATTTGGTCTAACCTTAGCTTGAGGGATTAGGAGTCGATTCCTATTTGCTATGTGATAAATATTGAGTATGACGTATAGGCATGGTGACGAGTATCTATACGTCGGAGTCAAGCATGCCCATGAGTCATATATTGTGATTTTCATGAGTTCGTTGTATTATCTATGCTTTAGAGGTGATTTTTATTTGTTGGGACAAGTTTGTGGAAGTAATTGTGACCTTTGAACATCGAGGAGCATTGGCTCAAGCTATATTACGAATTGTGAAAGTATATGAGTTGATTGAACCTTTTGGAGCATTGGCTCAAGTGGTAAGTGAGTTTCAAGTAAAAGTGAAAAAGAGAAAGAAGTCATTTAATTGTGCCCTATTCAGGATATTGTTGCATTATTGGTTATCTCCCTTGCTGGGACGTTAATAATATTTATGTTGTTCCCATGCCAGGATTTAATTGTTTAATTGTTGTTTCCTTGCCAGGATTTCTATTATAAACTCGTTTATTCCCTTGCCCCATTATTTGTGATTGTTGTTTGGGTGAGGAAGAGTATAAAGCACGAAGGGTGATGCCGTGTATTGCTTGTTTGGTGAGGAAAGAGTGTAAAACACGAAGGGTGATGTTGCGTATGATTGTGAGGAAAGACCATAAAGCATGTAGGGTGATACCGTGTCGTACGATGTACCATTCCGTGCCGATTCTATTGATTATATGGTGAGGAAAGAGAGTAAAAGCACGAACGGTGATGCCATACACATTTTTATTACTTGATTTCTTTGGTGAGGACGAGAGTAAAAGCACGAAGGGTGATGCCGCGCATTTATTGATTTCTGATTTTTTATTGATATCCAAATTATACTGTTTCCTTCGTTACTTGATATCTTTCTATTTGGAATTGTTATCTCCCCCACAGCATGCTCCCCCACCCTTATTGACTGGTTATCTCTGTATTCCTTTTCCGTTGTATATATATATTTGAGCTGCACAAGTTTATTTGGTAGTCTGGTCCTAGCCTCGTCATTACTTTGCCGAGTTTAGGCTAGGCACTTACCAGCACATGGGGTCGCTTGTGCTTATACTATACTCTGCACTATGTGTAGATCCCGAAGCAACTTTTGGGTAGTAGTTGGAGTGCTTCCTTCAGTCCACCCGGAGACCCAAGGTAGACTTGCAGGCGTCCGCAGGCCCTGGCATCTCCCTCTATCCCTATTTCCTGTTTCATTTTCCTCTTATTCAAAAACAGTGTACTGTTATTTCTTCAGACTTTGTATATAGCAAATCTTAGATAGTCTATGACAATGTGACACTAGGTTTTGAGTGTTTGAGGTTTAAGAGTTGTAATAGATGCAGATTACAGATATTTAATTGTCATCTTCCGCTTAATTATTTAAAGTTCCGCTGTTTTCATGTTATCGCCTTATATTTTTTAAAAATATGAAATTGGATAATAAAGTAAGTAGTTAAGGATTGGCTTGCCTATCTCTCAATAGTAGGCGCCATCACGACCCCCGAGGGTGGGAAATTCGGGTCTTGACATGCCGTTAGAGTAAGGAACCCCTGCAGCTTGCCTCAAGCTTATTATCTGGCTAGATTAAAGGAAGCAAGTTTTGCTGCTCAAAGTAAGTCCATGAAGGGGCAAACTGCAGCTCATCACTCTACTTTTAAGGCAGCTTCAGGATCAGGATTTAGTGGACCTTCTAAGGGAATTATAGCTGCAAGCAAGGGGCCAGTCACTGCTAACTTTGATAACAATAGTAGAAAGAGACTCACCCCAGCTGAGATAGAGGAAAAAAGGGGCTCAAGAAATGTATTTCTTTTGGGATGAAAAATTTGTGCCAAGGCACAAAATGTAAGGCCAAAAGGTAGATTTATTCTTTGGAGATTGAAGAGACAGATAAAATTAGCCCTAAAGAAGTAGAACTTGAAGAGGGCATCACAGATCAACGACAACGAGAAGAGGCTATAGAAAGCTGTGAGATCTCTTTAGAAGCCTTGCAAGGGTCTAGAGGATACAAAACCTTGAAGGTCCAAGGGTTCACTGAACACAAACTAATCAATATTCTCATTGGTAGTGGCTCCACACATAACTTTATCAATGAGAAGACAGCTAAGAGGATTGGTTGAAAAGTTTATCAGATTAAGCGTCAAGATGTGTCAGTAGCTGATGGAAGAGTTATACAATCAGTGAAGGGAAGCCAGGGGTTCAAATGGTTGATGCAAGATGTCATGTTTCAAGATGACTTTCTGGTGCTTCCCATAGGAAGCTGTGATGTGGTATTGAGAATTTAGTGGTTGATCAAGTAGGGGGATATTCAAATCAATTTTGAGAAGTTATATATGAGGGAGAACTGATAAGGGGTTGTATAGGGAGGTAAGGAACCTAGTGGTACAAGAGAAGGGATATATGAGTGGTTTGGGTACAATAGGCAGGTGGGAACTGAGTGTGCTAAGTATAGTAGTTAATATGGTAGTGGTATAGCCATAGGTGAGCCTTGGGTCTGAAAGGGGGCATGTGAGTAGCTCCTACTTAAGCTATCTTGGTTGTGAGGGGGTGGGGGTGGCACTATAGTTGTTCTAGGAACTGGAGGAGGGTATGGCTGAGAGCTGAATGTTTGGAAGGGAGCAGGTTGTGTTGGTACTGCTCGTGCAGGGAAGTTATATGGTGAAGAGCTAGGGTTCAAGGGAAATATTGAAGTTGGTGCCATAGGCATAGAAGTGGCTCTAATTAGGGAAACAGAAATGGGATTACTGCTAATGTTAACCACAGCAGGGCTATTAACCCTTTGCGCTAGGTGAAGCCAGATCTCCAAATTTAAAAGGCTTATCATTAGGAGAATACAGATCACCTCTACCATATGTTGCTGGTTTATCTCTCTCAGGCCTCTTCCCTTCCTATATGACTTCATTGAGTACCTCTCCCATCTTACTCAAAGTTTCTTCTTGATTTCTATAGGTTTGCTCTTGAGCAGACTCCAGTTGTTCCTGCCTTGCTGCCACAGTCGACACTTTTGTGGAGATCTTCTTGAGTGTCTCCATAACCTCGTCCATATTCATAGTCATTGTACCCACAGAGCCAAGATATGCTCTGATACCATTGATACGAGCTGAGCTAAGTAGCAGAAATTGAGAAAAAGGAAAGCAAGAAAAGCAACGGAACAGTAAAATAAAGAAAGGAAAAGAAAGAAAGAACGGGAAAATAAGCTAAATGAGAGCAGCAAATAAGAGTTGGATATATTTCATATATGAAAAGAGAAGATCCTTACAATTTATAGTATGTCAACCCTAAATGATGACCTAGCTAATGTTGTACGAACACTGCCCAAAATGGCAATAGAGTTGGACCTAATGTGTTTTGCTAGCCTAAATATGTGGGGTGAATGTGTAATTACAGTAACTAGAACTTAAAAGTAATTGGGACTAAACTGAATATCATGCAAACTTCTCCTAACCTCCTTTCCAACTAATTATAACGGCTATGTACTCGTGCGCAAGCAAAAGGTACCACAACCTGAAGCACCCTGCAACTGGATTCGTATCAGAGTCGCTTCTTTATCTCTTTGCCGTTGTGCCTTGGATTTCTCTTGCAACGACTTCTCCCACAACTCAGTTTTCTTCTTCATCTCTTTTTCATCAAACTATTTCCCGAGAACTTGTTGTTGGGATTTCAAGATCACATTGGCATGTAAGTTTCTTTTACAGGGGCGGCTCACGGAGATCGGAGGCTTAATGTCAAAACTTAAGAAGACGGGTGGAAATAACATTAGTAATGTGACAACGATTTGACAAAGAGACACGATTAATTTAGATAACTAAGAAAAAATTATATGTTCTTAATAAATTTTCTTTCAAGGTTTTAAGTTTTCTTTAGTATTCCATAGTATAACATTGTCCAAAATTTTAAAATTTTATGTTAAATTATTTAAATATTTATATCTACTAAAAAAATATTTGATAACTAGAACCAATGTAGGGCATTGGAACAAAATGTTAATGTTTTGTGAACATAAAAAAATCTTACAAATATAAATAATTATAACTAATAGAAAAATTTTTGGGGGCCTAAAGCAGAAGCTTTAATGGCCTTACCCTAGAGCCACCTACGTTCTTCGTCGTCGCACCCCGCAATTCCTTGATAGATTTTTCCCACTTCTTAACGTTAATTATATCGTTGGCGGTATTTGAGATGTTCCTCTTCTTTCAGCAAGCCAATTTATCTCTAACTTGGCCAAAAACTTTTGGCTGAGAACTACAAAGCAACGCCATGAACCCTAAAGAGAACGTATAACTATTGACGCTAAAGAAGTAAAAGCCCTAAGCTCTACGTTGGATGAAAGAAATTATAGGTATGATGGGTACGTAACGACACTGTAGATTAGTAATAGCGGGGAGAGAACAACATTAGCGTACATGTCAACGCAGCGGAAGAATTATTGAACTCAACACCGAAACAATTTCCCCAAACCGAACGTTGAATCACTAGGAAACAAAGTTAATCTTCCACCAATTAGATGCCCTTGCTTGTGTGTGCTTTTCATTGGGAGAAGAAGAGATTCAGAGAAAATTCTTACGTTAGAGAAAAAACTTACTCATTTTTGTTCTATGTTATCTCCTTCATATAAATAGGCAGAGAAAATAGCAGTTGAGGAAGAAACCCACCACTTACCCACGTTCAGTTTAGTGGAGAGGTTGTGGTCTAGTGGTAACTTCCCTTAACCTCTCTCCCTTATATTTCCTAATCGGGTCGGGTTAGCCCACATGGAGCGACCCATAATCCAACATCTCCCACTTCGCTCATAGTGGGCTAGACCGATATCTTTGACACACTTTTCATACCGGAAAACAGTTGGTGCGACCTGCGAGCACAAAGAGCTATAATATTCCAAAACCAATTAAAGGTTGTACTAAAGCTCTATGTAGAAATCCCATCACATATAGAAAGGATTCACTGCTAGCATGAGGATATTATTACTCGCAATACCCAGACATCATTCGCTATTGCAGTAGTACTTATTCGATCCCTCATCCTCAAAAAAGGCAAACTCGAGTTCTCATATAACATTGTATCCACAATTACACCCAGATCACGGAGCCGGAGCAGCTTTTGGACAGCAGTAGGAGTTTTGGGAGTTGACTTCAGTCCAGAGATCCCGAGGTAGCCTTGCTGGTGTCCGCATGGCCCGGAGTCTCTTCTATCTTTACTTTAGTTTGTCATCCTTTGTACCGGAACAAACAGAATTATGTTTTTATTCAGACATTGTATTTAGCATTCTCTAGAAGTTCGTGAGTTTGTGACTCCAGTTCTTGGGTAGAGAATTCTGTTAAACTTCCACATTTCTTTCAGTTAATTATATATTGAGACTTCCGCTTTATCATATTATGTTTTGATTTTATTAAATGATCAATAATTGCTAAAAGAAGTGAATTAATTTGGCTTGCCTAGCTCCTATTAGTAGGCGTCATCACAACTCTCGAGGGTGGAAAATCCGGGTCGTGACAAGTTGGTATCAGAGCCCTAGGTTACATAGGTCTCACTACTCACAGACAAACTTAGTAGAGTCTGAGGGATCAGTACGGAGACGTATGTATTTATCCCCAGAGGCTACAGAGTTAGGAAAAGTTTCACATTTGTTCTTTCTTGTCGTGCGATTCTGTTTCTCAATGCTAATTGAATTTCTACTTTGTTCTTTCGCAGATGGCGAGAACATGTGCTTCCTCTTCTACCGCGCAGCAGCCCAAGCCCCTAGTAGCAGCTCCTACAAGGGGCAGAGGGCGAGAGCGAGGCCGTGCCAGAGGCCGAGGTAGGGGAAGAGCTCAGCCCCGAGCACCAGTCCCGGAGGTGGAGCCTCATGTTGATTATGACGAGGAGGTTCCAACCCCAGTAACTCCGGTAGGCCCAGCTCAGGTCCTAGAGGGGTTTATAGCCACCCCAGTTCTTCAGGACGCTTTGGTCAGGTTGGTAGGCTTTATAAAGAGCGTCTCTCGAGCGGGTTTGCTTCCAGTAGCACCAGCTTCTCAGGCTAGACGAGGGGTTCAGACTCCTGCTACGCGTACTCTGGAGCAGGTAGCTCCCCAAGCTCAGGTTCCAGTGGTTCAGCCAACTGTGGCAGTTCAGCCGGATATTGTGACTCAGACCGGTGATGGAACGGCTATGTCCGCATATGCTTTGTGTATGCTGGAAAGGTTTACCAAGCTCTTCACCACCACATTCAGCGGTGCTTCTACAGAGGACCCCCAGGATTTCTTATATAGCTGCCATGAGGTTCTTCGGACTATGGGTATTGTGGAGACCGATGGGGTCGACTTCGCCACCTTTTGTCTATCTGGATCCGCCAAGACTTAGTGGAGGGACTATTGTTTAGCCAGACCAGCAGGGTCGCCATCTCCGACTTGGGACCAATTCGCAGAGTTATTTCATATGTGAAAGCTCGATGCATGGTCGAGAAGGGGTGTTTAGCTTATCTGGCGTATGTTCGCGATTCCAGCGCAGAGGTCCCTTCTATTGATTATGTTCCTATTGTTAGGGAGTTCCCCTAGGTTTTTCCTTCAGACCTGCCGGGTATGCTGCCCAACAGGGATATTGATTTTTGTATTGATCTAGCTCCGGGCACTCAGCCCATTTCCATTCTGTCGTATGCCAGAGTTGAAAGAGTTAAAGGATCAGTTACAGGATTTTCTAGGGAAGGGTTTTATCATACCTAGTGTTTCTCCTTGGGGCGCACCAGTGTTAATTGTCAAAAAGGAGGACGGATCGATGAGGATGTGCATAGATTCTCGACAGTTGAACAAGGTAACGATTAAGAACAAGTATCCACTGCCGAGGATTGATGATTTGTTCGACCAGCTTCAGGGTGCCAGGGTATTTTCCAAGATTGACTTGAGATCTGGCTACCATCAGCTGAAAGGCATCCGATGTCCCTAAGACAGCATTCCGCACTCGGTATGGGCATTATGAGTTTTTGGTCATGTCATTTGGGTTGACCAATGCTCCAGCAGCATTTATGGAGTTGATGAACCGAGTGTTCAGGCCTTATTTGGACTTGTTCGTGATAGTTTTCATTGATGATATTTTGATATACTCCCGCAGCTAGGAGGAGCACGAGCAGCACCTCAGAGTGGTTCTTTAGACTCTGAAGGATAGTCAGTTATATGCTAAGTTCTCGAAGTGTGAGTTCTGGTTGAGTTCGGTTGCATTCCCGGGTCACATTGTATCAGCAGAGGGTATTCAGGTGGACCCGAAGAAGATTGAGGCAGTCAAGAACTGGCCTCGACCAGCATCAGCTACAGAGATTCGGAGTTTCTCGGAGTTAGCAAGGTGGCTGCATGACATTCGCGACACCGCTTTTCCTTCTTCTCATTGCTATTACTGTATTTAGTATATTTTTAGACTTTTGTTGTACTCAGACCTTGATAGATGCTCATGACTAGTGACATCCCGATGTCGGGTTTGTATTCTTATTTTGTACTGTTATTTCAGAGTTTTATTATGAAACATTGTTTAATTAAAGGGTTAATGTGAGTGTTGTGTCGATTGGCCTTGTCTTTACGAGAGGCGCCATCACGACCGGGCCGGTTGGGGTCGTGACAAGTAGATTATAATTTAAGTAATTTTATTAAAATATAAAAATAAAGTTCTATAGTTCTTTTATAAAAATAAAGTTCTATAGTTCTTTTATAAATTTGTTATTAAATCGACCATTATTTTTATGATTGTATTTTAATATTACATGCATTAAATTCTTAGTTAAATTTTACATGTATTACAATTTAAATTAAGAATATGATTTTCAAACATATCTTATAAATTTTCGTAAAATCAGTATTTAAATTTATCGGACTTATCCCCCTGAGAGCGGTGCTGCTGAAAATTTTTAATTTTATTTTGGTCGCCATTAGTGTAAAGTGCTCAATAATATACAGTACCTACTATTTTATTTTTCCAATTTTTCTGTTTATTGGTGATCATGAGAAGTGAAGCTTTAGTGAATTTGACCACTTTAAGCGAGAGATAATAACAATTTGTTGTTTGGGCTAATTAATTGACTTCCTCTCGATGCAAATTCCACTTAGATATGTTAGTGAATTTAATACAGAGCGTCTGGAATCAGCATAATAGTTTTTATGTGGTTGTGCAAGTATTCATGTAGTTCTTGACTTCTTGTTATAATATTTTGATAACTTGATCGATCTATCATGTTTGTCTTGGCATAATATATAATCACCTCTTTAATCTCATGTATTACACTATTATAGTTAGGGGCGTTCATAAAAATTCAAAAAATCGAACCAAAACCGACCAAAAAAATGATACTTTTTTTGTTTGCTTTGGTTTTGATTTTGGTTTTGAATCTTAAAAACCGATCAAATTTGATTTGGTTTTAATTTTAATAAAAAAATAACCGAACAAACATACTATAAAAGTAGCTATTTAAAATTTTTTACATACATACATACTTACATAGCCGAATACATAAGGAGACCCTTAAACTTGTCCAAATTTTTCACATAGATACTTGAACTGCACCTTGTTCCTATTGAGCACTTAATCCAAGCTCAAGTGTACCAATTACACCCAATTCAGTAACATGGAACTGTGCGTGTAAGATACATTTTTTAAGAGCGTGAGATGCCATATTTTCTTTTTAATTTATTTTTTTTACGTTCTCCTTCCTCCTAGATCTCCACCACCATATACCACCACCCTCCGGCTTACTTATTTCTTGCCGCGATATACCGCCCCTTCTCCTTGCCCTTTTGTTCTCCATCACTCCTACCACTTCTACCACCACATTCATTCTTTTCCTTTCCTCTTTTTCATGTTCATACCATCACTGTCGCTGCCACCAACTACAGTTTAATTTAGAGAAATGCTGAAGGCTGGAAGTTTTTTAGACATAATACTAATAACACACTGAATGTATTTAAATGCAGTACGTTAAAAATGAATTCCAAAGATACCGTTAAATGTTTAGCTGTGAACATTAAAGGGATATCATTTCAATAATCCTAAAAGCAAAATCCAAACATAATTTGAATATAAGCTCCTTCTTCTACCTCCAGTTTCGCTCCTCCAACAATCACTATCCCTATTGCTGCACCGCCACCAGTTAGCTCTCCACCACCGACTCTATTGCCGGCCGCTGCCATGTAACCACCAGAAATTTACAACCTTCCGCCATCGTATTGTCTTTAATATGCGACGTAAAGAGGTAGAAGGAAGAAGACATGCTAAAGTGTTTCCACCGCCGGCCACCATCGGTCAATGTTACTCTTCTTTTTTAATTTTCACGCTGACCGTTTTATTTTCTTCGTTGACGTGTCAATTTTTCATTGGTTTGATCTCCCATGTTATTGGCAAGTGATATTCACTCACTCTAGTTTATTTAGAGTTGTCAAATTTGCGTTCAGTTGGTACATTTTTCATAGAGATTAAGTGTTTAATAGGAATAAGGCTTAGTTTGAGTGTCCCGATGAAAAATTTGGACAAGTGTAAGGGGTCATGTATGTATTCAGCCTACTTACATACTTGCTTACTTACTTATGTGTGCATATTTTTATATAAAGTTTCTTAAATTTTATGGTACATGTTAATTATTTGCACTTTTTATCTAGTTCTTGCTATTATTATAATCTTGTGCTTTGCCTTCCCTGGATTCTGTGTGAAAGCGAGGTATTTTATGCACCGAGCTTTTTATTCTTACATTCTAGTTTGATTGATAATTTTATTTGCTAAGTACAAGAATCTATTTCCTTTTAAAAATAATATATTTTTAATTGAGTCCTTAAATTGTTCATCGCTTTTGATTCAACTATCATCAGTGAATCTTGGTAAATGATAGATTTCTCAAAGAGCAATTGGTTTGATAACATTGCGTTGAAAATATAGTCGCCGGAATATGTATTTGGTAGTGTATATCTCATATTTAAGAAAATACCGATAAATAATCGAAAAACCTTAAAATCGACATAAACTGAATTGACAATTTACTTGGTTTAGTTTGATTCCAATGTTTGAAAAATCGACTTACTTGGTTTGATTTCTTTTTAGGGAAAAACCGATCCAAACCGAATCATAAATACCCTAATTACAATCGTTCAACTTTGTTGATCGTTCATTATATATTCTATATTATTCAACAAACATCAAGTAATCCAGTGAACTGCTAATTTAGATGTAAACCAAAAATCTCACAAATTTCTACACGTGATATTCTGTTTTATAAAAGCAAAGAAAGAAACTGAAGTGCCAACATACATCCTGAAAGAAAAATTACTCGAGAATTAGGAATCAAGAAGTCCAACTCTATAGATTAGAAGACATGCAAACTCTTTTATCTACAACTAATTTTAGAATCCACGATCGTCAAGAGTTCTTTTACGGCTTGCATATTATCATCAACATCGACCATCCTTTTGATACTTTCAATGGCGATCCGCGCCGCTTTTCTATCTCTCTGTCGTTATGGCTTGACTTTCTCTTCTGTCAATTGCTTCTCCCATAGCTCTGTCTTATTCTTCAGCTCTTTCCCATTAAACACTTTCTCCAGAACTTCTTTTTGGGATTTCAAGATCACATCAGCGTACCTTTGCTTAAGCATCGCATTCTGAAGTTTTTTGTCGTCCTTTTCCAACTCATTAGCATCAATAATATTATAGGAGTACCAAGAACTTAATTCTATGTTGTTAGATATTGTCAGAGAGTATTTCAAATATAAGATTGTATGTCGGATAGATAGTCAAATATTATAGGTATTGTAGGTAGAAGGCGTGATCTCAAGGATTCATTGTTGACTTATGTGTCTAGCCTTTGCGTATATATTCTCGATGTAATTTATCATTTTAAGCATGAAGTGAAATACACTTACATCATTCACATGGTATCAGAGCTTCTACGATCTCGGTAGAAACTCAAATACTTTTTCCGATTGCTTTTTCCGGCAGTCACTACTCCGGTGGATTTTTCCGACCACCTTTTCCGGTTGCTTTTTCCAGCATCCACTTCTTCGGTGAATTTTTTCGGTCATCTCTGACTTTTATTTCAGATACGTGAGGGTCGACCATTTATTCCGGTCTTACCCATCACATTCTCTAAAATCTCTAAAGTAGTTTTACGATCAGATCTTGTTACCCTGACCCGACTCTATTAATAAGCTCATTTCCCGGCCAGATCTTGTGATTTGGTGAGAGGAAAAGAAAACTATTTTGTTAGATAGAGGGGATTTTTTGTTTGAAGCAGAAGAGTGAAACTTTGTTTTGAAAAGCTTTTTCAAAAGTAAAGCTTTCTTTATTTCAAGTACACTTTATTTTGCCCTACCTCTTTATTGCTTTTTGTCCCACCACTTTATTTTGTCCCACCTCTTTATTGCTTTTTTTTTTCAAAAAGTTCACTATTGATATCTGTTGTTTTCCTCTACATCAAACTATTATTTTGGCTTATTCTGGATTCTAGTGGAAGCTATTTGTAACATATTATTTTTACCTATTTGATCTTTCCGGAATTAGAATCTCAAAATGTCGAAGCAAGATGATTCTTCACAGACAGGTGAGTCATCCACAACAGAAGAAGTCAAACCATTTTTCTCTTCAATTTCAAATCCTTCCACTGTTACTACTGTTAAATTACAAGGTAGTAATAATTACTCACCGTGGTCTTCTTCAGTTGAGATGTGGTTCTTGGGACAGGGATATGAGGATCACTTAGTCAAAAATGCTAGTGAAATTAGCACTAGTGAAAAGACTAAGTGGACTCGAATTGATGCACAATTATGTAATCTTTTATGGAACTCTTTGGATCCTAAATTAATCAACTTATTTCAATCTTGTAAAACTTGCTATAAAGTTTGGACTAAAGCTAAAGCTTTGTATACGAACGATATACAACGAATATACAAAGTAGTTTCAGATTTAGTCTAACTTCATCAGAACAATCAAGATATGGCGAGTTATTTAGGACAAATAGATACCTTGAAAGATCAATTTGACTCACTCATGCCATTTAATGCAAGTGTCACCACCCAGGAGCAACAAAGAGATGAGTTCTTTATGGTTTTGGCACTGAAAGGTCTTCGATCTGATCTCAGCCCTGTAAAGGATCATATCTTAGAAAGCTCAGTAGTTCCTTCATTAGTTGAGGTTTCAGCTTGACTATTGTGTATTGGAACAGAAACACCTGATACTAATAAAGTGGAGACATCTGTATTAGCTGTGCAAAATGAAAATCCACAGGAACAAAATATCTCTCAAAGAGGAAAAGGTAAAAGCACCAGACCCTACTGCAATTATTGCAACAAGCCAGGCCATACTCGACAAACTTGTTGGAAACTGCATGGTCGGCCATCACGTACAAACAATCACAGTACAGCCCACATGGTTTAAAATGGTGGTAGAACAGATGATCAACATGCTAATTTTATTACTTTATCTGGAGTGGATTATAGTGATTACCTGCAGTATCAAGCGGCTAAACAACAATCACTCTCATCTGGCACCTCAAAAACTGGTAATTCATTTGCTTGTCTGAGCAGGTCTTCACCCAATTGCTCATGGATACTGGACTCTGGTACATCTGACCATATCTCCGGTAATCAGAATCTTTTTTCAAACCTTATTCCTTCCTCAACCCTCTCTGTGGTTACCCTTGCTAATGGCTCGCGAACTACAGTAAAAGGAATAGGAGAAGTGCAACTTCTTCCCTCTATCTCTTTATACTCAGTTTTATTTGCTCCAGAATGCCCATTCAATTTGATTTCCATTAGTAAATTAACCAAAAGTCTTAATTGTTCTATCACTTTTTTTGCTAACTCTGTTGTTGTGCAGGACTGGAGAACGGGGAAGATGATTGGAACAGGATATGAGTCACAGGGACTATATCAAATGTCCAGATCACAGCCACCAGTTGCCTTCACTTCCACTACGCCAGTTGATCTACTCCACAGTCGTTTAGGTCACCCGAGTCTTGCAAAGCTTCAAAAATTAATTCCTAATCTTTCCACATTGTCTTCTTTTGAATGTGAATCTTGTCAGCTTGGGAAACACACTCGCACTTCGTTTCCTAAAAGAGTCAATAACAGGGCTTCATCTATGTTTGACATTGTTCACTCAGATGTTTGGGGTCCTAGTCGTGCTGTTTCAAGTTTAGGATTTTAGTATTTTGTTACCTTTATTGATGACTTCTCCCGTTGCACATGGGTATTTCTAATGAAAAATCATTCTGAATTGTTTTCTATTTTTCAAAACTTTTGCGTTGAGGTAAATAATCAATTTGGTGTTTCAGTAAAGGTATTACGTAGTGACAATGCAAAAGAGTATTTATCATCCCCCTTCACTAGTTTCATGTCATCTCAAGGAATCACTCATCAGACTTCTTGTTCATATACTCCTCAACAAAATGGAGTCGCCGAACGTAAAAATCGGCATCTCATTGAAACTGCTCGTACCTTACTTATACACCATCACATTTCTCTTCGTTTTTGGGGAGATGATGTTCTCACTGCTTGCTAATTAAACAATAGGATGCCTTCTTCTATGTTGCAACGTCAAAGTCCTCACTCAATTCTCTTTCTAGGTCAAAACCCCTATCATTTACCTTTGAGAGTGTTTGTATGTACTTGCTTTGTTCATGATCACAGTCCTGGAAATGACAAACTCCAACCAAAGTCAATTAAGTGTGTCTTTCTTGGATACTCTCATTACCAGAAAGGTTATAAATGTTATGATCCAAAAGCACATAAATATTTGATCTCTGCAGATGTAACCTTCTTTGAGACGTCTCCCTATTTTTCACTAAACAATACAAACCGAAATTTGATGCCTCAAGTTTTTCCAGTGCCTATATTTCCTTTACCGCATGTTAGTCTTCCAGATAGCCCTCAAGGCTCTCCTCCTCCTCTCCAAGTACCTCTAGCTAATACTAATGATAGCACTACACATGATCTGGATACATTGGCAGCTCCCGATGACTCATCTCTTGCTCCTAAGTCACCTGCTCCAGTCATGCCTTCATCAGATGCAGTAACTCCACCAATTGCCATACACAAAAGTATACGTACTACTCAGAAACTAGTACGATTTAACTGCTTAAGTTATCATCGATTGTCCCCATTATATTATACCTTTGTATCTTCTTTATCTCATGTACCTATACCAAAGACTGTTGGTGAAGCATTAGAACATTCAGGGTGGAAAGGTGCTATGATCGAAGAAATGAATGCTCTAAAGACCAATAACTTGGGAATTGGTCCAGTTACCGAAAGGAAAATCTACTGTTGGATGTCGGTGGATCTGTAGAGTAAAGGTAGGTTTGGATGGAACAATTGATCGCCTGAAAGCTCGCCTTGTTGCTAAAGGATACACCCAAATTTATGTCCTTGATTATGGTGACACATTCTCCCCTGTTGCCAAAATTGCATCTGTCCGACTGCTTATCTCCTTAGCAGCAATGCGTCGTTGGTCGCTTCATCAACTAGATATAATGGATTCTTTCTTACATGGTGAGCTTGCTGAGGAAGTTTATATGGAGAAACCTCCTGGGTTTGTTGCTCAGGGGGAGTCAAACTTAGTATGCCGTCTGAAACATTCACTATATGGCCTTAAGCAATATCCGAGAGCATTGTTTGGAAGATTTAGCTCTGTTGTCCAACAATTTGGGATGTCTCGATGTCACGACCCATTTTTATATAATAGGTTATGATGGCGCCTAACACCATGGTCAGGCCAGCCGAATGCGAAAGTATGATTAAGTCCTCATTTTAGTTTAGCCGAGACAGAGATACTAAAGTTTTCGAGTCAAGATGAAGCTAGTAAAAAAAATCATAAAGTGCTAACATACCGATACAAATCCCAAAATAAATATCTACTACAGTGTGTGCCAGAACCTGGTGTCACAAGCTATGGGCGACCAGTAGAATATACACAAAAAATATAAAACACTGTCCTACTGTCTGAATCAGAATAGTCAGAAATGAAAAATACAAGAAAGGACTCATTCGGCTACAGATCGGCATGAGAAAGAGGGCAGCTCACCGTAGAAGTCCCTAAGCGTGCTCACTGCTGCGCACCAGGATGATGTCCAGATCCACCTGCCTCAAATCCTGTACATTTAAGTACAGAAGCGTAGCATGAGTACATAAACCACATGTACACAGTAAGTATCCCGTCTAATCTCGAAAAAGTAGAGACGAGAGGTCGACTTGATACTTACTAAGGTGAAAATAATATAATATGATAGAATGAGATATACAACATGAAAGATTCCCAATAACACAAGTTCAACAGAAGAGTCATATTCATGTTCTTGCCTTAATTAAATTACCAATTTCCTTTTTATATCAAATGGATGATCATGTCATAACTAAGTGTAAGCATATAACCCATGCACAAACATGACGAGATCGACGGCCCGCTCCAATAAAAAATAAATTGTGCACTGCCGAGGGTCGAGCGGCACGAACCATAGATGCATCTATTATCACCGAGGTGATCGGCCCGATCCATAATCATCAAGAAATATCAAGAAAAACACATAAGGCTCAATTACATACAAGGGAACTCCTACCATGGCTCAACAATTTATATGTTCACTTTCATTTCCTCAAGTCTCTAGCAATTCCTAACAATCATATTGGCAATTTAAAGTAAGAAACATTCCCCAATTGGACATGACGTGGGTCCTAAACTACCCGAACAATTATCATACAGTAGCTACACACGGACTCTCATCATCTCGTAAGTACGTAGCCCCCGCATTTAACAACAATTACTTATTCAAAATCCTATGGGGACAATTCCCTCTTACAAGGTTATAAAGGAGACTCACCTCGCTCCAAAGTGCACTCCCAATATCCAAGAACGAGCCCAAGTCCTTAATTCAAAGCCGGACAATCCCAAACTAATCAAACGAAGCAAGAATTAGTAAATAAAGGCTTACAAGGTTGAATTCTAGCTATTTAAGCAATTTCCTAGCAATTAACACAAGTTTTCCTAAATTCCGACCCCGGGCCCACGTGCCCGAATTCCGAGATTTTTCGAAGGAAGTTGTTCTCTATCACCTAAGGATCACAAATATATGATTTCTAGTTCATTACATGGCAAATTATGTGCTAAAACCTTAGTTTTCATTAAACCCTAGGTCTAGCTAAAATCCCTTGATTTTACCAAATTTCTAGTGTTAAATCTACCTAATGTTTATGTATTTGAACTAAAAATGAGTGGGGATTACTTACCTCGAAATGTTATGTTGAAACCTCCCATTTGGAATCACCAAAATCGCCTAAGTGTTGATGGAAATATGGAAGAAATGAGCTTGAGCTCGTATTAAAGGAGCTTCTGTCCCCAGCGATTTTCGCTTCTACGACTTCCGCTTCTGCGGAAAATGGCCGCTTATGTGGCTTCTTGGCAACTGGGGCTCGACCGCTTCTACGATCTGGGGGCCGCAAAGGCGGAATCTCTTATGCGGTCCCAAGGCCGCTTCTGCGAAATAGGGGAACTGAGCCGGACCGCTTCCGCGGTCTAGGGGTCACAGGAGCAGGACCGCTTCTGCGGTCCCTGGGCCACTTCTGCGGTTTCCCAGGACTTGATCCTTTCCGCTTTCGCGAAGAGGCGACCGCTTCGGAGGTCATGCTTCTGCGGTCCAAGAGCCGCAGAAGCGGTTATGACAGAAGCAGCAGATGGAGTTTTTCCTAAGTTTTCAACTTCACTCGAACCTCGACCATTTGACGCTCGGGGCTCCCGAGCCCCGCCCGAACATACCGACAAGTCTGAAATCACGAGACGGACCTACACGAACCCTCGAAACACCCAAAACAACGCTAAATCGAGGAATCAACCCCCAAAACCAAATGAATTAATTCATTGAACTTCAAGTTCTAAATTCTCCTTCAACAGGTCAAAATGCCCTTAAACTACTCGGATGGACACCAAATTTTACGAGTAGGTCTTAACTGATATTTCGGACTTATACCAAGTTTCGGAATCAAAATCCAAACCCGATACCTATGAAAAACAATGGTTTCTTAGTTTATTTAGATCTTTGAAACTCAAACTTAACAATTTTACATAAAAATTCATTACTCGGGCTAGGGACCTCAGAATTCGATTCCGAGCATACGCCCAGGTCCCATATTTTCCTGCGGACCCTCAGAAATTGTCAAATCATGATTCTTGGCCCGTTTCCCTAAAATGTTGAACGAAGTCAAACTTGGCCTTTTAAAAGAAACTTAAAGAAGCAACTAGGCTTAATCTTGCTTAAAACTCTTCTAACTTTTGAACCACCCGCCCCCGCAAGTCATAAATTAGCTAAAGCAAGTGCGGAAAGTATTATTTAAGTGAACGGGGTTCGAAAATGCAAAACGACCAGTCGAGTCATTACATTCTCCACCTCTTAAACAAACATTCATCCTCGAACGGACATAGAAAAGTACCTGGACTGCTGAATAAGTGGGGATATCGGCTCCGCATGTCCTCCTCGGACTCCCAGGTCGCCTCCTCGAACGGTTGACCCCTCCACTGGACCCTTACTGCAGAAATCCTCTTGGACCTCAATTGGCGGTCCTGTCTATCAACAATGGCAACTGGATCCTCCTCGTAGCCCAAGCTCTCATCTAACTGAATGGTACTGAAATCCAACACATGTGAATAGTCGGCATGATATTTCTGGAGCATCGATACATGGAAGACTGGATGAACTCCTGATAAACTGGGAGGTAAAGCAAGCTCATAGGCCACCTCTCCAACTCGCCTCAACACCTCAAAAGGGCCAATAAACCTTGGGCTCAACTTGCCCTTCTTTCCGAATCTCATAATGCCCTTCATGGGGTGAAACCTTCAAGAGAACCTTCTCGCCAACCATAAATGATACATCACGCGCCTTCTGATCCGCGTAACTCTTCTGCCTGGACTGAGCTGTGCAGAGCCTCTCCTGAATCAACTTCACCTTATCCAAGGTATCCTGAACCAAATCTGTACCAAGCAACTTAGCCTCACCAGGCTCAAACCACCCGATCAGATAACGATAACGCCGACCATATAATGCCTCATACGGGGCCATCTCTATGCTGGACTGATAGCTGTTATTATATGCAAACTCTGCCAAGGGTAAGAACTGATCTCACTACCCTCCAAAGTCAATCACGCATGCTCTAAGCATATCCTCTAAAATTTGAATTGTCTGCTCCGACTGCCCGTCAGTCTGAGGATGGAATGATGTGCTAAGCTCCACACGGGTCCCCAACTCACTCTGAACAGCTCTCCAGAAGTAGGAAGTGAACTGGGGGCCTCTGTCTGATATGATGGAGACCGGCACACCGTGCAATCTCACTATCTCCCGATTGTAAATCTGGGCATATCTCTCCGCCATGTAAGTACTCGCCACCGGAATGAAGTGAGCTAACTTGGTCAACCTATCCACAATAACCCACACTGAGTCAACCTTCTGCTGAGTCCGCGGCAACCCAACCACGAAATCCATAGTGATGCGCTCCCACTTCCATTCAGGAATGGGCATCCGCTGAAGTAGGCCACCTGGCCTCTGATGCTCATACTTGACCTGCTGGCAATTCAAACATTTAGCTGCATACTCTGCAATGTCCTTCTTCATCCTCCGCCACCAGTAATGCTGCCTCAAGTCACGGTACATCTTTGTAGCACCTGGATGAATGGAGTACCTCGAACTGTGGGCCTCCTCTAGAGTCCTCTCTCTTAATCCATCAACATTAGGAACACATACACGGCCCTGAAGCCGTAACACACCATCCTCTCCAATAGAAATCTCCTTGGCACCTCCCTGAATTACCGTCTCTCTGAGAACAGCCAAATGTGGATCATCGAGCTGTCGGACCTTAATCTCCCCCAACAATGAAGACTGAGCAACCACACATGCTAGGACCCGGCTGGGCTCTGAAATATCCAATCTCATAAGTCTGTTAGCTAAAGACTGAATGTCCAAAGCTAATGGTCTCATCTCAGCAAGAATGAACGCCAAGCTACCCATGCTCTCCGCCTTCCTACTCAAGGCATCCGCAACCACATTTGCCTTGCCTGGATGATAGAGAATGGTAATGTCATAATCCTTTAGTAGCTCAAGCCACTTACGCTACCTCAAATTAAGATCCCTCTGCTTGAACAAATGCTGCAAGCTGCGATGATCTGTATAAACCTCACATGACACTCCATATAAATAATGACTTCATATCTTAAGAGCATGAACAATCACCGCCAACTCTAGATCGTGCACAGGGTAATTTTTCTCATGAACCTTCAGCTGACGTGAAGCATATGCAATAACTCGCCCCTCCTGCATCAATACACATCCCAAGACAACGCGAGAAGCGTCACAATACACTATATACATCCCCGAACCGGAAGGCAATACAAGAAATGGTGATGTGGTCAAGGTCGTCTTGAGCTTCTGGAAGCTCTCCTTACAATCATCGGACCAACAGAACGGGGCACCCTTTTGGGTTAATCTGGTCAGAGGTGATGTAATAGATGAAAAGCCCTGCACAAATCTCCGGTAATAACCTGCTAACCCCAAGAAACTCCTGATCTCGGTCACTGAAGTAGGACGTGGCCAACTTTGAACTACCTCAATCTTCTTGGGATCCACTTTAATACCCTCTTCTGACACTACATGCCCCAAGAGTGCTACTGACTCTAGCCAAAACTCGCACTTGGAGAACTTAGCATAAAGCTTCTGCTCTCGCAAGGTCTGAAGCACTACTCTCAAATGCTGCTCGTGCTCCCCCAGACTACGCGAGTATATCAAGATGTCGTCAATGAAGACGATAACAAAGGAATCAATATAGGGCCTGAACACCCTGTTCATCAGGTCCATAAACGTCGCTGGAGGATTAGTCAAGCCAAATAACACCACCAGGAACTCATAGTGGCCATATCTAGTCCTGAATGCGGTCTTCAGAACGTCTGAATCCCGAATCTTCAGCTGATGATACCCTGACCTCAGGTCAATCTTAGAGAACACCCTAGCACCCTGCAGCTGGTCAAACAAATCATCAATACAGGGCAATGGGTACTTGTTCTTGATGGTGACTTTGTTCAACTAGCGATAATCAATGCACATCCGCATAGTCCCATCCTTCTTCTTTACAAACAGCACCGGTGCACCCCAAGGCGATACACTGGGCCTAACAAACCCCTTAGCCAGCAACTCCTCCAACTGCTTCTTCAGCTCCCTAGGAGCCATACGGTACGGTGGGATAGATATAGGCTGAGTTCCTAGAGCCAAGTCAATACAGAAATCAATATCACAATCCGGAGGCATGCCAGGAAGATCAGAAGGAAAAACATCGGCGAACTCTCGGACTACTGGCGCTGAATCAATCATCGGAGACTCTGCGGTGGTGTCTCGAACATAAGCCAAGTAGGCCAAACACCCCTTCTCAACCATGCATTGAGCCTTTAGGAAGGAAATGACCCTTCTAGGTGTATCCACAGTGGAACCCCTCCACTCCAGTCTCGACAACCCTGGCATTACTAGAGAAACAGTCTTGGCATGGCAATCTAGAACGGCGTGATATGAAGATAACAAAACCATGCCCAGAATAACCTCAAAATCAATCATATCGAGCAACAAGAGATCTGCTCTAGTCTCAAGACCACAGAAAGTAACCACACAAGACCAGTAGACCCAGTTCACAACCATAGAATCACCCACAGGAGTGGACACATGAACAGGAACACCCAAAGGCTCAGGAGAAATAGCCAGAAAACGAGCAAACAGAGATGATACATATGAATAAGTAGACCCTGGATCAAATAATACCGATGCATCTCTACCGCTGACGGAAATAATACCTGTACTGACGGCATCTGAGGCTAATGCATCTGGCCTGGCGTAGAGAGCATAGAATCTAGTTGGAGAACCGGCTGACTAGCCTCCAACTGACTGAGTAGTAGCTGGCTGACCTCTCCCTGTCTGGCCTCTACCCCTGGAACGACCTCTACCATTCTGCTCTCCACCTCTAGGCGGCTGGACCGCTGGTGCTGGAGTCATGGGCTGCTGCCCCTGCTGTACTGCCTTGCCCCTAAGCCTGGGGCAGTATCTCCTCATGTGGCCTGTGTCCCCGCACTCAAAACAACGTGGTGCGGCGGCATGATGCCCAGATAGCTGACCCTAAATACCAGAAGGCCCGCTAGAAGAAGCCTGAGTAGTCGGCGGGCGGTAAGAACTCTCCGGCATAGCACTGAAATAAGGACCGGAAGACTCTGGAGGACCTGAATACCCACTGGATGAACCCTGAATAGCTGGCGGGTGATAAGAACTCTCTGGAATGGCACTAAAATAGGAGCGCGTTGGAGCACCCCGAGCAGGTAGTGGTGCTGGAGTTGGGGGCCTACTGGGCTGACCCCTCCCAAAGTGACCTCTGCCCCTAGCTGGGGCGCCTCTGAACTCTCTTGAGAATCTGGCCCTCTTATCCAGCTACATCTGCTCTCTACCCCTCAAACGGTAACCCTCAATCCTGCGGGCAATCTCAAGTACTAGCTAATATCCAGTGCCCATCTCTACCTCACGAGACATACCCGACCAGATAGTAGGATGTAACCCTACAACAAACCTCCGTACTCTCTCTGCCTCTGTGGGAAGTATCATGAGTGCATGGCGAGACAACTCAGAGAACCACGCCTCATAGTCGGTCACTGACATATGACCCTACTCCAGATACTTAAACTGATGATGTAGCTCTTCCCTCTCAGAGGGTGGAATGTACCGATCAAGAAACAACTGAGTGAACTGACCCCAAGTGAGGGGAGGAGTGGCTGCTGGCCTGCTAAGCAAGTAAGACTGCCACCATCTACGGGCCCTGCCCTCCAGCTGAAAAGTAGTGAAGTCGACTCCATGTGACTCCAATATCCTCATGTTGTGCAGTCTATCCCTGCACCTGTCAATGAAATCCTGGGCGTCCTTATGG
Organism: Nicotiana glauca; assembly: GCA_026770625.1. NCBI lineage: Eukaryota > Viridiplantae > Streptophyta > Magnoliopsida > Solanales > Solanaceae > Nicotiana > Nicotiana glauca. Next base: position 39,119 of record MU705596.1, on the reverse strand, counting down.
CGCTTGCCCCCGAAGACTGGAGGGTTCAACCTGGTCCATCTGTCTTATAACTTCTGCGGATTGCCGTCCACAGCTGGCCTGGGCTGGGGTGCCGCTGCAGCAACTGGATGGACACCCTCTGCGGGTAGTGCACCCGGAGTATGATAAATTGTGGTTGCATGACCTGGAGCATGTACGGTAGGGGTCTGTGCTCCCCCTCCTACCTATGAGGTAGCTGGATCTGCTGGAAATAAACCAGCCTGAGTAATAGTGTCTATGAACCGAAGCATACGGCCCATGACCTCCTGAAATCCCGGCGCAGTCATGAAATCCACCAGAATAGGCACAGCTGTGGGTGCCTCTCCCTGCTCCTCAATAATGGGATCCCTCGCAGGGTCTACTGGTGGTGCAACTGGAATAGCTCTGGGATGCCCTCGTCCCCTACCGCGAGTCGGTGCCCTCCCCTGGCCTCTACCTCGGCCTCTGGCAACAGGGGGAGCAGCTCATCCCGGGTCCGGAACGTCGACGGTACGAGTCCTCACCATATGTGAGAGAATAAAAGAGGAAACTTAGTACACTGACCACTGCACAATGAGGATTGAATAAAGAGTAGTTTTTCCTAACACCCTATAGCCCCTCGAAGATAAATACATACGTCTCCGTACCGATCTACAAGACTCTATTAGGTTTGCCCGTAACTTGTGAGACCTACGTGAACCTAGCGCTCTGATACCATGTTGTCATGACCCATTTTTTCATAATAGGTCATGATGACGCCTAACATCATGGTCAGGCCAGCCGAATGAGGAAGTATGATTAAGTCCTCATTTTAGTTTAGCCAAGACAGAGATACTAAAGTTTTCGAGTCAAGATGAAGCTAGTAAAAAAATCATGAAGTGCTAACATAGCGATACAAATCCCAAAATAAATGTCTACTACAGTGTGTGCCAGAATCTGGTGTCACAAGCTACGGGCGACCAGTAGAATATACACAAAAAATATAAAACATTGTCCTACCGTCTGAATCATAATAGACAGAAATCAAAAATACAAGAAAGGACTCCTTCGGCTGTGGATCGGCATGAGAAAGAGGGCATCTCACCGTAGAAGTCCCTAAGCGTGCTCACTGTTGCGCACCAGGATGATGTCCAGATCAACCTACCTCAAATCTTGTACATTTAAGTACAGAAGCGTAGCATGAGTATATAAACCACATGTACTCAGTAAGTATCCCGTCTAATCTCGAAGAAGTAGAGACGAGAGCTCGACTTGATACTTACTAAGGTCAAAATAATATAATATGATAGAGTGAGATATACAACATGAAAGATTCCCAATAACACAAGTTCAACAGAAGAGTCATATTCATGTTCTTGCCTTAATTAAATTACCAGTTTCCTTTTTATATCAAATGGGTGATCATGTCATAACTAAGTGTAAGCATATAAACCATGCACAAACATGCCGAGGTCGACAGCCCGCTCCAACAGAAAATAAATTGTGCAGTGCCGAGGGTCGAGCGGCACGAACCATAGATACATCTATTATCACTGAGGCGATCGGCCCGATCCATAATCATCAAGAAATATCAAGAAAAACACATAACACTCAATTACATACAAGGGAACTCCTACCAAGGCTCAACAATTTATATGTTCACTTTCATTTCCTCAAGTCTCTAGCAATTCCTAACGATCATATTGGCAATTTAAAGTAAGAAACATTCCCCAATTAGACATGATGTGGGTCCTAAACTACCCGAACAATTATCATATAGTAGCTACACACGGACTCTGGTCACCTCGTACGTACGTAGCCCCTGCATTTACCAACAATTACTTATTCAAAACCCTATGGGGACAATTCCCTCTTACAAGGTTAGAAAGGAGACTCACCTCGCTCCAAAGTGCACTTCCAATATCCAAGAACGAGCCCAAGTCCTTAATTCAAAGTCGGACAATCCCAAACTAATCAAACGAAGCAAGAACTAGTAAATAAAGGCTTACAAGGTTGAATTCTAGCTATTTAAGCAATTTTCGAGCCTAATATTAACACAAGTTTTCCTAAATTCCGACCCCGGGCCCACGTGCCCGAATTCCAAGATTTTTTGAAGGAAATTGTTCTCTATCACCTAAGGATCACAAATATATGATTTCTAGTTCATTACATGGCAAATTATGTGCTAAAACCTTAGCTTTCATTAAACCCTAGGTCTAGCTCAAATCCCTTGATTTTACCAAATTTCTAGTGTTAAATCTACCTAATGTTTATGTATTTGAACTAAAAATGAGTGGGGATTACTTACCTCGAAATGTTATGTTGAAAACTCCCCTTTGGAATCACCAAAACCGCCTAAGTTTTGATGGAAATATGGAAGAAATGAGCTGGAGCTCGTATTAAATGAGCTTCTGTCCCTAGCGATTTTCGCTTCTGCGGAAGAAATCCCTCTTTTGCAGAAAATGGCCGCTTATGCAGCTTCTTGGCAACTGGGGCTCGACCGCTTCTACGGTCTAGGGGCCGCATAGGCGGAATCGCATATGCGGTCCCAGGGTCGCTTCTGCGAAATAGGGGAACTGAGCCGGACCGCATCCGCGGTCTAGGGGTCGCAGGAGCAGGACCGCTTCTGCGGTTTCCTAGGACTTGATCATTTCCGCTTACGCGATGAGGCGACCGCTTCTGCGGTCTCGCTTCTGTGGTCCAAGAGCCGCAGAAGCGATTATGACAGAAGCAGCAGATGGAGTTTTTCCTAAGTTTTCAACTTCACTCGAACCTCGACCATTTGATGCTCTAGGCTCCCGAGCCCCGCCCGAACATACCGACAAGTCTGAAATCACGAGGCGGACCTACCCGAACCCTCGAAAGACCCAAAACAATGCTAAATCAAGGAATCAACCCCCCAAAACCAAATGAATCAATTCATTGAACTTCACGTTCTAAATTCTCCTTCAACGGGTCAAAACGTCCCTTAAACTACTCGGATGGACACCAAATTTTACGGGTAGGTCTTAACTGATATTTCGGACTTGTATCAAGTTTCAAAATCGAAATCCAAACCCGATACCTATGAAAACAATGGTTTCTTAGTTTATTTAGATCTTTGAAACTCAAACTTAACAATTTTACATAAAAATTCATTACTCGGGCTAGAGACCTCAGAATTCGATTCCGGGCATACGCCGAGGTCCCATATTTTCCCTCGGACCCTCAGAAATTGTCAAATCATGATTCCGACCCCGTTTCCCCAAAATGTTGACCGAAGTCAAACTTTGTCTTTTTAAAGAAACTTAAAGAAGCAACTAGGCTTAATCTTGCTTAAAACTCTTCTAACTTCCGAACCACCCGCCCCCGCAAGTCATAAATTAGCTAAATCAAGTGCGGAAAGTATTATTTAAGGGAACGGGGTTCGAAAATGCAAAACGACCAGTCGGGTCGTTACACTCGAAGTGAAGCAGATCACTCCGTTTCTATCGGCATAATGGTCCAGAAAATAATATTTATCTGGTCGTTTATGTTGATGACATTGTCATAACTGGAAATGATCAAGAAGGAATATCTCAACTAAAGCAACATTTATTCAGTCACTTCCAAACCAAGGACTTGGGGAAGTTAAAGTATTTCTTGGGAATCGAGGTAGCACAATCCAAGACGGGTATTTCTATCTCACAAATAAAATATGCTTTGGACATACTAGAGGAAACATTCATGTTAAACTGCAAACCTATTGACGCTCCTATGGATCCAAATGTCAAACTATTCCCTGGACAGGGGGAGCCATTGAATGACCCTGGCAAATATCGAAGACTGGTCGGTAAACTAAATTATCTTACTATCACACGACCTGATATTTCATTTGCATTAAATGTGGTTAGTCAGTTTCTCCAAGCTCCATGTAAAGATCATTAGGACGCAGTAATTCGCATCCTAAGATACATTAAAAAAGCTCCAGGGCAAGGACTATTATATGAAGACAAAGGTCACACAAACATTGTTGGATATTCTGATGTTGATTGGGCAGGTTCTCCGTCAGATAGACGATCTACTTCTGGGTACTGTATCATGATTGGGGTAAATCTAATCTCTTGGAAAAGTAAAAAGCAATATTTTATTGTCAGATCTAGTGCAGAAGCAGAATATCGAGCTATGGCCCTTGCTACATGCGAGCTTATTTGGTTGAAACAACTCCTCCAAGAATTGAAATGTGTCGAATTCAAACAGATGAAGCTTATATGTGACAATCAAGCTGCCCTTCATATTGCCTCTAATCCGGTTTTTCATGAAAGAACGAAACATATAGAGGTAGATTGTCATTTTATTTGGCAGAAGATTGAGTCCGGATGCATTGCCACTAGCTCTGTCGGTTCAAATGACCAATTAGCAGATGTGCTTACTAAGTCCCTTAGAGGAGCTCGGATTGAACACATTTGTAGCAAGCTTGGAGCATATAACATGTATGCTCCATCTTGAGGGGGAGTGTTAGATATTGTCAGAGAGTATTTCAAATATAAGATTGTATGTCAGATAGATAGTCAAATATTGTAGGAAGAAGGCGTGATCTCAGGGATTCATTGTTGACTTATGTGTCTAGACTTTGTGTATATATTCTTGATGTAATTTATCATTTTAAGCATGAAGTAAAATACACTTACATCATCCACAGATTTGTGGGGTCCATACATAAACTACTATATTGAATAAAAGAAAAAGAAAGAGGAGTGATTGACGGGGGAGAAAAACAAAATTGTGGGGGTCCATACCTCACCTAATAAAGGAGATAAAGAAAAAGATGAAAAAAATATCAAATTGGGTGGCTGAACAAATTTTTCAATTTGGGCGGATGGAAAAAGTTGCCAAATTGCAACAAGTCACAAAACGTATTTTGACCAATGGCAATTTGATTTTCTATAAATAGCAGGCTTCATTTCTCCTTTGAAATACACCCAAAATAACGAGAGAAGAAGAAAGTAGTGAGAGTAATCCACAGATTGTTGTCTGTGAGATAACTAGTGAGTGGTAGTAATATTATAGTGAGGTATTTTTAAATAAAGAGTGTTATTTCTTTCAAAGTTGTAGTAGTCTCTTGACACCACTGAATTGTAATATTATAGTGATAATATTGCTCCGCTCGGGTATTGTATTTTATCCCATTAAAAGTGTTGGTGTCGTTGTTACTCTCTTGTATTATTATTATTTGTCGTGAATATTATTTCTGGGCGGGATTATTATTTTTATCCCAACAACGTGGTATCAGAGCATCAATAACGTGGTATCCAATTCATTAGCATCAATAATATTATAGGAGTACCAAGAACTTCTATGTGATGACCCAAAGGGTTATCACCTATTTTTAATTGAATTTTGTGTTTCCGAGGCCTTGAAAACCTCATTTAGATTTGCGTGCGCAGTTCGAGCGCGTAGCCGGAAAGCTTAAATATGTAATTCAATGAAAAATGCTAAGTTTTGATATTAAAATGAATAAATTTGACTTTGGTCAATATTTTAGGCAAACGGATCCGGACCCATGATTTGAAGGTCACGAAGGGTCCGTAGAAAAATATGGGACTTGGGCTTATGCCCAGAATCGAATTTGAGGTCCCGAGCCCGAGAAATGAATTTTTTAGAAAAAATTGTTTTCTGGAAATGTTTAAGAAAATTGGAAATAAAATCTGATTAGAAAGCGATGGTATCGGGCCCGTATTTTAGTTCTGGCACCTGGTACAGGTCTTATATATGTTTTTAATTGCTTCCTGTAAAAATTTGATTGAAAACGGACGTCGTTTGACATGATTCGGACTTGAATTTCTAAATTTAAAACTTGATGAAGTTTGAGGAAAAGTTCTTGATTTTGAGGCTTAATTCATTGTTTTTGAGGTTATTTAGGTAATTTGATCGCACGGATAAGTTCGTATGATGTTGTTAAGTTAGTACGAGTGTTTGGTTAGGAGCCCCGAGGGCTCGGGAGTGTTTCAGATGTGTTTCGGGAGGTTTTGAACTTATAAAAAATTGCAGGTTTTTGTTGTTCGGTGCCCAAGGATTTTGTTCTTCGCATTCGCGTGGGCCCTCTCGCGAACGCGTAAGGCAAATCTCCCAGGTGCCAAACTTCTTCTTCTCAAATGTGAAGCTGGAGTCGCGAACGCGAGGCTAAAGGGGGGATACCTTTTGCAAACGCGACACAGCAAATACGAACGCGGTGTCTTGTGAGCCTGGGCATGGGGAGGGGTATTAAACCTACGTGAACGCGATCATAGGGTCGCGAACGCGAAGGCTCTGGGAGCTGATGCTCCGCGAATGCGAGCCGTTTATCACGAACGCGAAGGTCACTTAAGTTGGCTTCATCGCGAATGCGACAGGCCTATCGCGAACGTGATGAAGGCCTGTCCAGTGATTTTTAAAACATAACCAAAAACGGGATTTCATAAAATTTTCATAAACTCTTTATTCTCCAAAGCTCCTAGGCGATTTTTGAAGTACTTCTTCACCAAAGTTTCTTGGGTAAGCATTGTTTAACTTATTTTCTTCATTTTCCATCAACATCCACTAGAATTCTAGGCCTCAAACATGTAATTAAGGGTAGAAAATTAGGGATTTGGATAGAACTAAGGCTTTTTGATTAATGGTGATTTCGACTTCATTTTGGGGTCGAATTATGAAAATAATTATATATTTGGACTCGTGGGTGAATAGAGGATTTGATTTTGGTCCGAACCTCGCGTTTTGACCAAGCAGGCCCGGGATCGATTTTTGAGTTTTTGGAAAGAATGATTGGAAAGCTATAATTAGGCATTGGATTTGAATTGTTTAGCATTATTTGATGTTATGAAGTCATTTATGTATAGATACAATTGATTTGGAGCCGAATTCGAAAGGAAAGGCGGTTGTTGAGGATTGAGTTGGTCGTGGAAGTTCGAGGTAAATGTTTGATCTAACCTTAGCTTGAGGGATTAGGAGTTAAGTCCTATTTGCTAAATGGTAATTTTTGAGTACGACGTATAGGCATGGTGACGAGTATCTATACGTTGGTGTCTAGCATGATCGTAAGTCTTTAAATTTTAAACATCTTGATTTCGTTATATCTCTCATGCCTTAGTGATGATTCCTATTTGTTATGAAAAGCTTGTGGGAGGAAATTGTGACCTATGAATATCGAGGAGCATAGGCTCAAGTTATATTACAATTGTGAAAGTATATGAGATGATTGACCCTTTGGAGCATTGGCTCAAGTGGTAAAGTGAGTTATGAAATAAAAGTGAAAGAAAGAGAAAGAGTTATTAAATTATTCCCTTGTCGGTATATTGTTGATTTGTTGATTATTTTTCCTTTCCGTGATGTTGAGATTATTGATGTTGTACCCTTGTCGGGATCTTATTGTTTAATTGTGTCCCCTTGCCGGGATTTCTATTATTATTTTATTTATTTCCTTGCCCCTTGTTTGTGTTTGTTTGTTTATTGTGAGGAAAGAGTGTAAAGCACGAAGGGTGATGCCGTGCATTATTTGCTTATTGTGAGGAAAGAGTGTAAAGCACGAAGGGTGATGTCGTTTCGCACGATGTGCCGATTCTATTGATTATATGTGAGGAAAGAGAGTAAAAGCACGAAGGGTGATGCCGTGCACGTTTTATTATATCATTGCTTGGTGAAGATGAGAGTAAAAGCACGAAGGGTGATGTCATGCACTTGCTACTTTCTGATTCTTTATTGATGTTTGAGTTATGTTGTTTCCTTCATTATTTGATGACTTTTACTTGGAATTGTTACTTTCCCCATAGCATGCTCCCCTTCCCATATTGATTGGTTATCTCTGTATCTATGTTCCGCCGTATATATATATAACTGCACAGGTTTATGTGGTAGTCTAGTCAAGCCTCGTCACTACTTCGCCGAGGTTAGGCTAGGCACTTACCAGCACATGGGGTCGGTTGTGCTGATACTACACTTTGTGCTCTTTTGCACAGATCCAGGTACCGGACAGCAGCAGTAGCTCAGGAGCCACCCTTCAGTCCACCGAGACACCGAGGTAGCCTTGCAGGCGTCCGCAGGCCTGGCGTCTCCTCTATCTTATATTTCATTCTGTTATCTCATGTATTCGAGACAAACAGTGGTATATTTATTTCAAACGGTTATATTTAATACTCTTAGTAGTCCTTGATTGTTATGACACCAGTTCTTGGGTAGAGGCATATGTTGATTTTCGCTTTATTGTTCAGCTTATTTAATTTAAGTCTTCCGTTGTTATTTAAATATTTAACGCTTGTTGTTATGATTGATAAAAAGGATTTAAAATAAAGGAGTTAGGAGTTTATGATTTGTGGCTTGTCTAACTTCTACGAATATGCGTCATCACGACTCCCGAGGGTGGAAAATCCGGGTCGTGACATTCCAGCACCGATCATCAAGATTTCTCTTTCGGCTTGCATATTATCATCAAAATCAACAATCTTTTTTATGCTTTCAAAGGTAATCCGAACCGCTTTTATATCTCTTTGCTGTTGTGACTTGGTTTTCTCTTCTAGCAACTGCTTCTCTCACAGCTCAGTTTTCTTCTTCGTCTCTTTTCATCAAATTCCCAAGAACTTGTTGCTAGTATTTTTAGATCACGTTTGCGAAGTGTTTCTTCAACATTGCAGCCCGCAGTTCTTTGTTAGTTTTTTCCCAACTCCTTAGCATCAATGATATCATAGCTGGTATCAGAGATCTTTCTCTTCTTGCAAAGTTATCAAACGCTATTTTTATTAGTTGGTATCAGAGATCTCTCTTTTTATTAGTTGGCGTGTCGCAAAGTCTATCAAACGCTTCGAAAAGAACCAAAATTTGTCGTCCAGATTTAAACATAATTCTAAGCCTGTAGTTACCACATGGCCTTAATATGTTGCATCGAAAATTTTCTGAAATGCCCATCTGTTGATAACTAAGAACATGAAACGCTATGCAAAATTGACTTCTGTATACTCAACAAAATTACAGAACCTTACAATCGTTTCAGGTAATCATTTCATGATGATCTAAGCTACCTAAATGTTTGACTCTCCGTATCTGCGACGTTATATCTTAGCAGTGAGTAGACCAGAACAATTGGCAGTTAAGATTAGATCCTCCCTATTGGGTAAAAAAATGATAGATCTCCCAGCAACTGTCAAAGAGGGATATTTAGGGAAGTATAAAATTTGTATTTACAAGATTCATCGTCAGCTGTACAAAATGCTATCCATCCTACAGCTACTGATGCTGCAAATAACCTGCCTCTATTTTGGCAAAATTGCAAGGACAGGACACTATGCTGCTACTGCTGTTGCATCTTCATCTTCAGGATCTGCATCGGCTGCTGAGATCAATGAGGCCGACTGAATCTTTCCGGCATGCTCAAGACGCATCAAAATTACTCCTCTGGAGAGTGGGAAAAGTAAGAATATATTAAAGACCAAGTAACAGCTGAGCTAGATCAGAATCCAAATGTACTTCATTGTATGTATCATTACAGTCACTTTATTTCTGTTGAAAAAAGTTATTCAACAGAATACAGTCGCTTCGGAAGTTATGTGCGACTCAGAGATACTTAAGGAGATCTAACTTTAGTTCCATTTATGAAACAGAGAACATATAATCCTTCCCTAGCCCCTCTATGCTGCATCTTGTTTCTCTTCCATTAGATATAAGGGGAAAACAGAAAACCACAGTACCACAGAGCTAATTTCTAGTTGCTTGTTACTAATGCAGTTTAGCTGATAACAACAAAAAACCCAGTGTATTCCCATTAGCGGGATCTGGGGAGGGAGTTGAAATATTCAAATATCCAGTTGTGTGTGTGTATATATATATATATGCGCGCGTGTGTGTGTGCGCGCGCGCGCTCAGCACAGCATATCATCATGTCTTAGACCAAAGTATTGTGCCTACTTTTACACATTGAATCAAATTCTATTCATATATGTCTTTTGAGTGGAATCCATAGTTGGATTTCTTCCCTCTCCCCATCTCTTCATATTTCTTCCTTCTATTTGTCTTCTTTATCTTTTTGATAAGGTTTCCATCTTCCTATTCCAACTGCAGCAATTGTCACTACTATTATCTTCAAACTGTAAAGCTAACAAATTTGCTGTTCTTTTTCGCTTTAGTAGATAGAATTGCTGAGGATCTACTGATTCTTTTTCTCCCGTTTTCCTTCTTTCCTGGGGATTTTTACATAACTCAACTGCTCACTGATATGCAACAACCAAGTCCTTACTATTTTCTGGGCAATATCTTGCAAAGTTCTTTAGCTTATAACCAACCAAAAGGTTCGACTTGACAATTTTCTTTTTGTTGAGAAAAGAGTTCTCCACTGCCATTGACACCAACAAATGCTCCATCACAATCTTCAGCTAAAAGTCATAAACCTAAGCCCGTTAAACCCTGTAGTTACCAATGGTCTAAAACCTTACTATTCATGTTCCTGATATTTCACTGACGGATATGTTCTAAAACCTTATTCATTATTCATGTCCTTGGTATTTTAGTGATAAGTATGCATTTTGCAATTTTCTCGTCCTATAGCAAACATATATATTCATAATGCATCAAAGCCCAGTTGGTAAATGGTATCTGGAACTGATTTCCACAGGATCTTGGGACGGTAACCACTAAAACCCCTAATTCTCAATCACTGCTTTGTGGATGAATACGATCATGTTTATTTGTCAAAACGAAAAATGAACACAGCTCGTGATATCTTTCTGTTTGTCTTCTCATTTTCCATTTTTCAACTTCTTTCGAGCCCAAAATTGTGAAAGGGCAAGATGCCATGGGCCTTTCCCTCCTGAAGTTCTTTAAGATATTATTAGCTTTTCTGCCCTTTACTTCAGTTTAAACCCCCCCCCCCCCTCCTAGTTTAACTAGTCAATTGAGTAACTTCTTAGTTTCCATCATTAGTACTCCCTATGCTCACAACTCTTTTCCCCCTTTTTCTCATGAGCTTTTCAGGAGTCTTTTGTTAGGCTGAGGTTAAATCACTCAAGTTTTAGTTTTCAAGCACGCCAACTGACCCAAGCTTCTAACCTAATTGATTTTAAGCTTTGCCAGAGCTCAAGAAGGTATCAAACTCTAGTCAAAGTTGTATCCCTATGTAAGAACAACAAGACTCCTGCAACAACGATAAATAGATCTTTTAGCCAATAGGCTCCAATAAAAAGGTAATCAATTTTCAAAAAAATGCAGAAATTGGTATTACTTGAAAACCGAACCTATTGCACTACAGACCAAAGAAGAAAAAATGTTACAAGGAAATGACTTACCTCGCATACCGGGACTGTATTGAGATGTCCCGAACTTTTATGCGATTCACAGTTCCACTCTGGCTCACAAGAACAACTTGCTCGTCACTCTCACCATCTTCTGCTTAAAGCATTTCAATTATGTATTATTACCAGAATTTCCAAAGTCCATGTCAGTAGTTGAAACATTCAAACCATGCAGAAGAACATAAAGGTCATGGTACCTCCTAAAGAGAATCCAACTACGAATACTGCTGCCAGGCGATCTTCAGATGAAAACTGAATAAATGCATCGTAGTATTAGTTGACTAAAGCTGGACAAAGATAATAAGAGCTAACATCCCTCTTCTCTGAAGGGAGGACGGGCCGCGATGAGGATTTTTCTATTTGTTTATACTTTGGCTGATAGAATGATGGTGTACCTTGTAACCAATTAAACCGACTCTATTCAAAGGTGATGTGCGGAATCTGCTAACTGGAACTCGTTTCCCATAACCACTTTCTGACACAAACAGCAGCCATGGGCCATTCATGCTCCTACTTCTGGTACACGGAATATCAGAAATAAAGAGATAGAGTTACAAACAAATAAAAAAGTAACAGAAAAAAAAAGGCAGGCTTTCAAATTCATTTATGCAAGACATATTGGTATAAGAATAATCATTTTTGGGGAGCCGATGGTATTCAAATAAGCAGCCTTAAAGGGCAAAATCATTAAAATGAGGGTCTCTCAAGCTAGCATAAAGTTGACTAAGTGCTGTAATCTAAGTTGAGACATATGCGAAAAGCATAGGAAAGTACCAGTGGGCGCTTTAAGCGCAAGGCACAAGTAAAGCGTGAGCTTTAGAAAACAAAGTCACTAATGATGAAAAATAAATAAATATATGTATAATGCAAAAAATAACTATTAACACACAACAATTACTGAGAAAAAACAATTTTAAAAAAACCATAGGTAAGTGAATTATACGATGTAAAAAGCAGGTCAATCAAGCTAAAAACCACTTCAAATATCTTATTCAAATGTGAAGGTGTAGTTTTCTAGTGACTAGTTTTAAAACAAAATTTCTAATTATTTATACGTAATCAGAAAAAGATCGTTTCTCTTATTAACAATTAATACATCATTTAAAAACTAGATTACTGTCTAGTGCCGTTTATTCACAATGAATATATCATTTGCCCACTAGATTTATTGTCTAGTGCCTCCCTCTTAAAGACAAGTCCATGGGTGCTGAGGCAAATGCTTGGGTACCTACAGGAAAGTGCCAAGCAAGGCGAAGCAGCCTACCTGATTTTCATCTAACTTCAGGGCTTAACCGGGTCTCAAGAAGGCCTTAAGCAACAATCAAAACAACTAAGATACACAGAGTGATGGATGAGAGATTACTGTCGTTGATGAACTTCCAAGGTCTTGTCCAGTTCCTTCTGCAAAGCATCTGGTATAATGTCCATGCTAGCCACTTTATCCTCCTCTTTTAGTCTCATGGCAACAGAGCCTCTAGTATTTCTTCCAAGTGCTCTTATCTGAGCAGAAATTTAACAGTAAAAGAAGGCAAATAAATTATCAGAAGAATAAGAATAACTCCAGTAACACGAGTAGATGCCAAAAAAAAAAGAGTAAATTTTATGGGAGGTCATTCAACTTTGTGTTCATTACGCAAAAGTCACTTTTCTTCTTTTTGTTACGTAAAGATCATTCAACTTTGTGTTCATTACCTAAAAGTCACTTTTCTTTCTTTTGTACACAAAATCATTTTACTTTGCTTTATTTATCACAAAAGTCATCTTGGCCAGATTTTATAATACTTTTACTTGAAAAGTCTATTACGCCCTTGACATTATAAATCATTTCATTTATGTAGTGCCTTATATATGATATACTATATAATACTCCCTCCGGTCCATAATAAGTGTATCTTTTACTTTTAGCACGCCCATTAAGAAAATACTAAATCCTATACAAAATTACCTAGTATGACTAAACTACCCTTATTAAATATTTGGCACATGATTATAGTGGCATTTATTGCTCTTCTGCACATAAGGGTAAAAGAGTAAAAACAAATTGAATTTTTTCTTGATTACTTAACTAGACACTTATTTTGGACCAAAATCAAAAAGTAAAAGAGACACTTATTATGGACCGAAGGGAGTATATTTTTACCTAGGTATTTTACTTATAATGATAAGAGGGATTGCTCTGATGGTAAGCAACCTCCACTTCCAACCAAGAGGTTGTGAGTTCGAGTCTCCCCAAGAGCAAGGTGGGAAGTTCTTGGAGGGAAGGATGCCGAGGGTCTATTTGGAAATAGCCTCTCTACCCCAGGGTAGGGATAAGGTCTGCATACACACTACCCTCCCCAGACCCCACTATGTGGGATTATACTGGGTTGTTGTTGTTGTTGTATTTTACTTATAATTTAAACTAACTTTAAATTATTTATTTATTATTTTTATAATATATTCATACATTTAATTTTTTCATGACAGTCACTTTGTTTAATCATATTTAAACATGAACATATTTGAAATATAAAAACAATAAAAAAATATTTATTTTTTTATACTTTTGAAATAATAACAAACAGATTTGATTAATAAATGATTGTTTTTAATAGTCAATAAAAATGTACAGATATATTATAAAAATAATATCAAGTTATTTTAATTATAAGTAAAATACTTGGGTAAAAGTATATTATATAACATAAAATATAGAAGGTATTACATAAATGGGATGAATGTCAAGGGCATAATAGACTTTTTAGGTGAATGATTTGTAAAATCTGGTCAAAGTGATTTGTGATAACTAGAGCATAGTAAATGATTTTTGTGTAACAAAAGAAAGAAAAATAATTTTTGGGTAATGAACATAAAAGTTGAATGACTTTTACGTAACAAAAGAAAGAAAAGTGACTTTTTGCGTAATGAACAAAAAGTTGAATGACCACCCATAAAATTTACTCAAAAAAATGCTGGGGAGAATAAAACAGTGGAGAGTGAAGTTTCTGAGCTATGCAGGAAGACTACAATTGATCAAAAGCGTACTCATAGCCACACAGTCATACTGGTCATAGATTTTTCCTTTGCCAAAGAAAATCATTCAACAGGTTGAAGCCATGTGTAGGAAATTCCTAAGGACTGGTGATACTAGCTCGAGCAAGAAGGCTTTAGTAGCACGGAACAAGCTGTGCAGGCCTAAAACTAAGGGAGGGTTGAATGTCACAGACCTCAACACATGGAATAGGGCAGCTCTGCTGAAGCATTTGTGGAACTTGGGAAAGAAAAAGGATAAACTATGGATCAAATGGGTGCATGCATACTATTTAAAAGGAAGGGAGCCATGGGAAGCGGATGCAAAGCAAGCTTCTTGGATCATAAGGAAGATATTACAAGCTGGGAAATACTTGAATGAAGCAGGCTTAGAGCCTTAGACACAGGAAGGGTAATGCAAAATAGTTCATTTTCCATTAGAGGAATGTATAGACAACTAAGAGGGGATTTCCTGAAGGTAAGCTGGAGTAGACTGATGTGCAATAACAGAAGCTGTCCAAAGTGGAAATTTATAATGTACCTAGCATTACGAGAGTCTATGCACAAAAGATAGATTGAGGAAATGGGGAATACAAGTCGATCCAGAATGCCCACTATGCGAGCATGAGATGGAGAGTCACAACCATATCTTCTTTACTTGTTCTTTCTCCGAAGATGTATGGAGAAGATTACTAATATGGATGAACATCAATCGTGAACCAAAAAAATGGGATGAGGAGATCAAATGGGCAATAGAGCAGATGAAAGGCAATGGAGTTAAAACCATGGTGTACAGGCTAGGTATGACTGGAGCAGTGTATCACATATGGCTGGAAAGAAACAGAAGAATTTTTCAGAAGATTAAGAGAAGCAGTGATGCTATTACTAAACAAATAGTTGACATTCATTGTATAGGTGATAGGCATGGTAGATTGAGGAATAGTATGCAAAAGCTCAACTATTATCCTTAGAGTAGGCATTGAAGAAGAGATGTTACTAAGTTTGGGGATGAATGTCCAAACTTAGAGATATACGTGTATAAATTTACGTGGAAATAAAGTTAATTACCAGGAAAAAAAAAAAATTACTCAAGAAAAAAAGGTACCAACAATTTACCTACTTCATTATGGAAATAACTACATAACACAATTAGAGTTAGAAAGCGTACACATGTGAGCACGTACCTGAATAGCTGAACATATATTTGTTCATCCAAATCCAAAAGCAAGAAAAACGAAAAAAGAAAAAGGGAAACCAGAGCTCTGAAGCCAACTACAAAACAAATTCTAAATATGCAACCCCTCATTATCAGATATTTATCTTCTATATTCCATGAGAAGAAAGCAAACTTTCTACATTCTTTGAAACTCGTAAAGACAGCACAGGCAAAGCAAGCTGCTAATATGCAGAGCTTTAGCTGGTAGATTGAATAATCTCTCACTAGCAGTTGCGTATGTATCTCATTTTTTTAAGCACAAAAACTGCAGACATGTAAGTGAGATAATCTCTCTCTCCAGATTAAGTAACACCCAGTTTGCTGATTAGCACTGAGGTGCAAAAATTACTTGATTCAGATCCCGTAATCGAATCTTAAGCCAAGAACAAACTTGTTTCTGCATGTAGCCAAGCTCCCATTCTTTTTGCATTTTGCAGAGCAACACAAGAACCACTAAATGAAACTGAAAATAAGGTACTCATGAAAATAAAGAAAAAGAGAATTTACATTTGCACAAGGTGTCAAAATAACCATTCCATTTTGTGACGCCATCGCAACAAAATCATTATTTGAGCAACATTTCACCCATTTTAATTCATCGCCTGGGACCTGTCAAATGGAAGCATCAAGCCTGAGCTAGCTTTGGAACCAAAAATGCAAATTCAAGGGCTGACTAACCAATTGAATCGCAATAATTCCTGTACACCTGATAGACGCAAAGTAGTTCAATGATACTTTTTTTATATATCCATTCACAGTAAGCATCACAAGATACTGATCTCCCGCAAATTCGCTCACAGGAATAATAGAAGTTATTCTCTCGCCATCAGACAAGGACAATATCTGGATCACGGGAAAGAATGAGTAATTAGAAGTGAAGGCAACAGGCCAAGCTTTCTGTAGATGGAAATATAGTACCTGGACCAGAGGAGTGCCAGCAGCAGTTCGGCTGCATTCAGGGATCTTGTAAGCCGGAGAAGAATACACAGTACCTTTATCGCTGCCAATTAGAATAAAAACAAACATTGAAATAAGAACATCCACATGCTCAATGGAAAAGTTATCCCCTTACACATAACTGAATAAAATATATCAAGGGCTTACAATGATGTAAATAATGAGATATATAACGGGATTGTCAGGATGCAATCAGCTCACACCAAGTTACCTCTTCCATAAAGATAAGATGGGAAAGCAAAAAAAATCGGGAAAAACATTCCATATTTTCTCAATGTCTCAGCATATGGCAGTATGTTGAAATAATCTGAGTCAACGTAGAAAAAAAAGTGACCCCAAGTTTACCTAAAATAGAGAACTTTGTCGTGTGCCCGGCAGACAAGGAAATCAGACATCGCATCATTTACTCTCAATTTACCAACTGATTTACCAATTGTCCCGCGATTTTGTAGATTAAATGTGTCAGGTTTCATCCGTTTAACATAACCCTTCTCACTAATTGCCTGGAATAAAGGAGCAATGAAAATTTAAAAGAAAAGGAAGGAAAAATGAAACGCAAAATGTTGAAACCTAGAAAGTGCATATTACCAGTAGCATTTCTTCATTCGGAATTACGTCTATATCTTCAAGCTCACCGCTGTCTGTATCCTCTAACATTGAACGCCTTGGAGTGAAAAACTTGTTCTTGATTTCAATTGCTTCTTCTTCAATCAACTAGTTGTTCATGTTGTAGAAATCAGAAAAGCAAGTAGGCTAATGTCAAATGACAAAGTAATAGATGTATCACTACATTATATCAGAATGCCATTATTAAGGAGGTGAACAATCAGAACAAGGTAACAGATCTATTACTACAATATAAATGTCATTGTCAAGGAGGTGAACAATCAGAATATCAGCGTACTGCCTACAGAAGCCACCACCACCACCACCCCAAAAAAAAGGCGCCAACAAAGGAGAATGGGAAAAGAAGAGCAATATGAAAAGGCTGTTCCAGGAAAAGAACTCACTAGACAGCAGTAACAGGTTGCTTCTACAGTGTACTATCTAAGTTGGGTATCTCCGTTAGATTAGCTTTTTTTTAAAATTGTTGATGAGCGAAACGAACACAAAGTTGAGTTGTGGAATAATAAAGGTACAATAATAACCAACAAATTGAAAAACATTTGGCGATCGAATCCTTAAAGAAGAAAAATTAGCAATATGATGGTATATATCAAATTGGTATAAGAATATTAATTCGTATCTACGCTTGACAAGATGAAGATAAAATAGGGAAAAGGTTCTTATGAGGCTACCTCGAGTATTTGCTTCTTACTAGACAAAAGTTCCTCTAACTTGAAAATTTGTGTTCTCAAAGATTTTCCCTCCTCGACAAATTTATTTCTCTGCATTACCCATAAAGAAAAGCACAATGTCAGAGAGAGTTCAAGAAGCTAAAACACCCACCAAACTTTAAAATGAGCGCATCATGTCATACCTCAAGTGCAGTAAGCCTTCTCAGGCTTATGTCCAGTATAGCTTCAGCTTGTTTTTCAGACAATCCAAATTCTGCAGGTGAAGTTGAAAAGAAATGGAATTGGCAATGTTTTCCTACTAGTTATTTTATCACTAAATATAAAATACTGTTTGAAAAATAGAAGAGAAAGGCTATTGCAGTTTACAACACAAATATGAGCAGGCAATAGTGAAAAATAAGCAGCATTTAGGTATAAGTGAGTAGTTGTGCTACCTTTTCTCAAACTAGCAGCCGCGAGCGCATTGCTTGATGCTTTTCTGATTGTATTGATGACCTCATCCAAATTATCAAGCCCAACTATGATACCCTTAAGTCACAAAAGTGGATGGAGAGAGGGAGAGAGAGAGAGGAGGGGATATCAGCAGCTTTATTCATAAACTCAACATATTTCACTTGAGCTATGCCCCAGAACTTTCAAAAGAGAGAAGAAATCCAAATTACAAATATACCTTATGTACATAAAAAAAAAATAAGAGAGATGCATAAATGACTTGATGAATACTAGACATACCTACTTATACGTGTCAAACACAAACTCATATGGCATTTGTCTGATATAGGACAATATCTAACCTAACTCCTTCAATCTTCTAATATTCTGATCCAAGCATTAAAGGTTTACACTTTATTTCTAACATGCTTGCTAAAAACTGCCGGGAAATTGCCGTAATTGTTCTTATTATAGACAAATGCTTCGCGAGAATCTCGATTAAAAAAAAATCATTGCCAAAATCTCGCAGGAAAATTTGTTGCCGGAACAAAGGCCAGGAAGAGGCAGTATCCCGAAAACCGTCATGGAAAAAAAGAGTTGTGGTGCCAGAACAGTATTCAAAATAGGAGTATATCTTTGAAAACGGTCAAGGGAAAAGGAAACGGCCACATGGAAGGAAATTACGATCTAAAAAAACGACGGCCAAGTAAGTAGCGTAAGGCTGCTTGCCAGTAGGCAGAAGCTATTATGGTCTATTTTAAGATTGTAAAGGATTTGATACCATGTATACAGATTAGAAAGGAAAATTAACATATAGATAAAATGGTGAATACAAATCACGCCTATTTGTCAGTGTCAAACACTAGACTCACCGTTTTATTTGCCTAATTTGAGATTATCTAACTTAAAAACTTGCCCCAGGGCTTTGGTCTGATGGTAAGACCGCAACTTGTGATGTATGGGATAGGCAGGTGCATGTCATGGATTCGAATCCAACCACAGAAAAAAGACTGGTATTTAAGTAGAGAAGGGTAGAGGGACAGGCCCATTATCCATTGAATTTTGAACCGTGGGTCACTGGTCCTCCGGGATTTCGTGGTTATCAAAAAGAAAATCCAACTTAAGGAACTTGAATTTTTTTTTTTTTTGATTTTGCACCGGGTGTCCGAGTCTCTTCGAGCCCCGACTAATCCCGGGGGTGCACAGGCCCTCGGCAAGGAGTTTCCCGCAAGTGCACCACGGTTAATTCAGGTTTTACCCAGTCCGATGGCCCTCAGAAATTGTTTGCACCCAGTGGGTTTCGACCTTGAGACCTTGAAAGGGAGCAAACCCCAAGGCTCAAGTCAATTGCCACCAGGCCAACCCCTGAGGGTTAAGGAACTTGAATTTTTTAATCTTCTAATTCTGACATTCTAAGACTACTGATAAGAAAAAGCATTCTACGACTAATAATTTTTTCTTATTTTGAGAATAATAAAAGTATTCTAAGACAAAAAAAATTCTAACACACCTCAACAATATGGTTTCTTTCTTGTGCTTGTGAAAGTTTAAATTTCGCGCGCCTTTCAACAACAGAGCATCTGAAATCCAAAAATGCCTGCAAGATACAAAAAAGGTATAACAATTCCGTGCCTGATGAATGCATGTCAAAGATAAACCTTGATGGAGAAGTATCACAACCACCAAATAAATAACACCAAGATATCAGAAGACATGATTTAGGTGAAACATATCAATCTCAGACGTTAAAAAAAGGAAACCAAAAGAGAAAACTAGAAGGTGATTACAGAAAAAGCAAAATTATCAATAATGCTTAAGCATAGTATTTAATGGAAATTGAAAAATAAATGTACAAGAGCATTCGTCATATAGAAACAAGTCGTCACCTGAAGTAGTTCCTTTAACCCCATCAGCTTTGGTTGACCATTAAGAATACTGAAAAAAAATATTGAGTGATAACTAGTTAGTTAGAGGTATGATAATAACTGTGGATATGGCATGTGAGCAATGTAAAATTCATTACACCAAGCAACATATAGAGAGCACTAAATTAGACATAAAAGAGCCTTCTAAGCCTCGTAAGCAGAAAAAACAGCACCTGGAAATGATCCAAGGCCCATCATATTGGAAAATTATAAAGCCAATGCACCAGCAGTACACATCTTACTATTTAATAATGTCAATAAAAAAATGTCAATTTTGGAAACTCGGTTGCAACCTACTTCATTTCTTGTGCCAAAGTGCCATTAATAGTCTATAAGCTTAATGATAAAATGGCATCATCAATTCTATTGCCTATAGAGGAGAAATAAATACAAGTACAGTGAATACTTGACTATTCAAATACCATGACCAATCCACATGGTCTCAAGCTGCAACGTTAAATAATTACATTATGACCCCAAATTCCTATAGATTTACCGAATCATAACTTTTGAGTTGAAAGAACGGTCATACAGTTAAATAGAGGTAAAATTTAGAACTTCCAAACTCCAAAATCTAGTTCCCTTTTACTCATGGAGAGAAGCTTTCAACCATGCAAGTATGTCAAGAGAAGAAAAGATTATAAACTTCTAATTGAAGAATAAAATGTTGGAAGGCCATTATTCTTCTTGATAAAGTGATAACAGTTGGAGACTGAAGATGCATCTTGCAATAGATCGCAGTCAATCAGAACTCCAAAACCTTGGGGGACAAACTAAAAATTGTCTGGTCTCCTGTTCAATCAACTATGACAACAGATGTCAGGCATGGAAAAGAAATTTCAAACAGAAAGCATAAGATTCTAGAGCGAAAACAGAAATCAAGAGGCACAAAGCTATTACTATATTTCTTCAAGAACAAAACTTTCAACGCTTCTGATATAGATATCAGAGAACTGTGGGGCAGTCTATGCACAAAATAGGTCTTTAGCATACAATTGATTACTGCAGGGGTTAACCTAGTGATGTGGTAACAGAGTGATCCAGAAGTGGGAGTTTCCTTCTTTTGCAAACAAAGTCTATAGCTCCCAAAAGGGGTTCATAATCACTTACCCAACCATGTTGCAACTAAAACTGGATTGCAGAGCAGTAAGACGGTAAAGATTGTTCAATACGATGGCTGGATCTGACCCTCGCTTAAGCTGGAAAACATTAGGCAAAGCTAAACGATAAATCAGTGCTAAACTTTGATGGGTTTAGAAGAACGCATGCAATCACTGACAATGAGTCATGGAATACGATAAAATTGACAAATTTTGGGGAACGGGGGACATCAATTATTTCACTACCTCAATGACTATACGCATTCCAGATCGATCACTCTCATCACGGATATCACTTACTCCTTCCAAAATCTGGCAAGAAAAGGAATCAAAACATCAGGTGCTATGATTCAACTCTTGACCAAAGCAAGATATTGAAGATAACAAAATTCAGAGATCAAACTACAAAAATAGGAACAACATAGCAGAATCAGTATATATCAAGTCGAAATGGTGTGGATTTTGATATACAACAAGTGTAGGTGGCATGTGTATTCTGCAAAAAGAAGAAGAAAATCTGCTTCCATAGAGAAATCTGCACTCCTCAAAAGATATTAGATTTTGTTCTCCATTAGAAGCCACATCATAGAGTGAGGTCACTTCTCCAAAGATAGGATCCTATCACCGAAGGAGATCCTTTACTCCAGAAAAAATGAAAGCCACACCAGCTACTACAAAGCTTATTCATGTTCTGTAGGCTGTCCACTTAAAAATGGACCCATGGTGCTAATCATATGAAAATGCAACCATTAGGTGCTTTAGCATCCCAGAGAGCCTTCAATGGAATTTCTCTTCAATCACTTCTGCAGAAGGCTGATATAACATCTAAACTTGAACTTACTGTTGGATGTTCTGTCCCTTCCATCTTCGAATATCCCTTCACCCAGTCAATAGGTGTTGCATACAATTACAGCATAGGAAGTCCCTGCCAAAACTTCCAATTTACTAATCCTAATCGCCCCTTAAATACCAGAATTCTTAACACATTATTTGCACATTCCCAAAGCACCTCATTAAAAGAAGAGTTTCATATATAAATGTACTAGGCAGTGGAAGGCAGAATAACACAATCAACATTTTGTTAAAATTTAAGACAGAATAGCCTGATAGACACCTGTACTTGTTTGGTTTTGACATCCAGCCCCCGCTACTCCAAGAAGTTTCAATCA
>MU705593.1:4842-16036 GCA_026770625.1 Nicotiana glauca | reverse complement strand
GAGCTTCACTACAAGGCATTATACAACCAGTGTCTCTTCCTGGTAATATTGATACTTTTGGGTTGGGCTTTAAACTCACGGCTGCTGATATAAGAAGAGCCCGGAAGTTGAAGAAGAAAGTGTGGACCCTCCCTAAACCTATCCCTCGCCTTTCCCGTTTTTTCATCTGGTCTGGTACTAAGAGGCGCTCGGCAACAGTGATGCCCAGCTCAGTGGAGAAGCAGATGAGGGTCCAAGCAGAATCGATGTCCAGTTCGTGGGATCTCGGGCCAATCTTAATAACTGGGAAGCTACTCCTCTTCCAACTCGGAGGGATTCGTGGTAGTTAGTTTTTGATTTTCTTTTTGAGTATTAAATCTGTTTTATTTCAAGGTTGTAATTCAGATTTTTATGTTCCATCCAATTGGATGAGTCAAACCTTATTATCTTACGAATTTTAATGAAATGCAATTTCTTTCTCTCTCCATTCCTGATAGCTNAAGAGCTGAGTCAATATGAGGAAAAACCCAAACCTAACTTGAATGATACAGAGGCAATCAACCTGGGGGATCAGGAAAATGTTCGGGAAACAAAAATAAGTGTCCATTTGGAAGCCTCAATCAGGAAGAATTGATCAAGTTATTGTTTGAATACAAAGACATCTTTGCATGGTCATACAATAATATGCCGGGTTTGAGTACTAATTTGGTGGTCCACAAATTGCCTACTTATTCGGAATGCCCGCCTGTCAAGCAGAAGTTGCGAAAATTTAAGATAGATATTAGTGTGAAAATCAAAGAAGAAATCAATAAGCAGTTTGAGGCGAAGGTTATACGGGTTACCAAATATCCCACTTGGTTAGCCAATGTCGTGCCTGTGCCGAAGAAAGATGGAAAAACCAGGGTGTGTGTTGATTATCGTGACCTCAACAAGGCGAGTCCAAAAGACAATTTTTCACTACCAAACATCCATATACTGATTGACAATTGTGCCAAACATGAGATTGGTTCTTTCGTGCATTGCTATGCGGGTTACCACCAGATTCTGATGGATGAGGAAGATGCTGAAAAAACGGCATTCATTACACCTTGGGGAACCTACTGTTATAGGGTGATGTCGTTCGGGTTGAAGAATGCAGGGGCAACATACATGAGGGTGCGATGACCAACATATTTCATGATATGATACATCGGGAAATTGAAGTCTATGTGGATGATGTAATTATAAAGTCAAGAAAGCAGTGTGATCATGTTAAAGACCTGAGGAAGTTTTTCCAGAGGCTTCGCAGGTACAATCTCAAACTCAATCTAGCAAAATGTGCTTTTGGAGTGCCATCAGGGAAGTTGTTGGGGTTTGTGGTAAGCCGACATGGTATTGAACTGGACCCATCCAAAATCAAAGCCATCCAGGAATTGCCTCCGCCAAAGAGCAAGAAAGAAGTGATGAGTTTGCTCGGCAGGTTGAATTATATGAGCAGGTTCATTGCTCAACTTACCTCAACTTGCGAGCCTATCTTTAAGCTACTGAAGAAAGATGCTGCAGTTAAATGGACAGATGAATGCCAGTCAGCATTTGATAAAATCAAGGAGTATTTGGCCAATCCGCCTATATTAGTTCCGCCCGAGCCAGGAAGATCTCTGATTCTTTATATGACAGTGCTGGACAATTCCTTTGGTTGTGTACTGGGGCATCATGATGTTACGGGAAAGAAAGAGCAAGCAATTTACTACCTCAGCAAGAAGTTCACATCTTACGAGGTAAAATACACTCAACTGGAGAGGACGTGCTGTGCTTTGACCTGGGTGGCACAGAAATTGAAACATTATTTGTCAGCACACACCACTTATCTCATCTCCCGACTGGATCCGTTGAAGTACATTTTTCAAAAGCCCATGCCCACAGGGAGGCTTGCTAAATGGCAAATCCTGCTCACGGAATTTGATGTCGTTTATGTGACCCACACTGCGATGAAAGCACAAGCAGTGGCTGATCACCTAGCAGAGAATCTAGTTGATGATGAATATGAACCGTTGAAAACATATTTTCCTGATGAGGAGGCAATGTACATTGATGAACTGGAGCAAGATGAAAAACCTGGCTGGAAGCTATTCTTTGACGGGGCTGCCAACAATAAAGGCGTCGGAATAGGAGCGGTACTTATCTCAGAGACAGGGCAACATTACCCTGTTACGGCTCAGCTTCGTTTCTTTTGCACCAACAATATGGCTGAATACGAGGCATGTATATTGGGTTTGAGGATGGCCATAGATATGGGTGTCCAAGAGATCTTGGTCATGGGCGCCTCGGATCTTTTGGTACATCAAATTCAAGGAGAATGGGAAACACGGGACTTAAAGCTCATACCGTACTGGCAATGTTTGCATGAACTTTGACAGCGGTTTCAGTCAATAGAATTCAAGCACTTTCCGAGAATCCACAATGAAGTTGCTGACGCTTTGGCCACTTTGGCATCAATGTTGCATCATCCGGATAAGGCTTATGTGGACCCATTACAGATTCAGTTCTGAGATCAACATGCTTATTGCAATACAGTGGAAGAAGAACTTGATGGTGAGCCGTGGTTTCATGATATTAAAGAATACCTCAGAATGGGAGTATATCCGGCACAGGCCACGGGGGATCAAAAGAGAGCGATCAGACGATTGGCAAGCGGATTTTTTTTTATCGGAGGGGTTTTATACAAAAGAACTCCAGATCTTGGTTTGTTGAGATGTATGGATGCAAAGCAGGCTACCATAATCATGACCGAGGTGCATGCGGGAGTCTGTGGACCACATATGAGTGGGTATGTGTTGGCAAAGAAAATTCTCCAAGCAGGATATTATTGGCTCACTATGGAATGGGACTGTATCAGCTTTGTGTGCAAGTGTCATGAATGCCAGGTACATGGAGATTTGATTCATTCACCACCATCCGAATTGCATACAATGTCGGCACCATGGCCCTTCATTGCTTGGGGTATGGATGTCATTGGGCCAATCGAGCCAGCAACATCTAATGGGCACAGGTTTATTCCGGTTGCCACTGATTATTTTACTAAATGGGTTGAGGCGAAAACTTTCAAATCAGTGACCAAAAAAGCAGTGGTTGATTTTGTACATGCAAATATCATTTGCCGGTTCAAAATTCCGAAGGTGATCATCACAGATAATGGTGCCAATCTTAACAGTCATTTGATGGCAGAGACATGTCAAAAGTTTAAAATCATACACCGCAATTCCACACCATATTGTCCTAAGGTGAATGGAGCAGTTGAGGTAGCTAATAAGAATATCAAGAAAATACTTCGGAAAACGGTGGAAGGATCGAGGCAGTGGCATGAGAAATTACCATTTGCTTTAGTGGGATATCGCACTACTGTTCGCACTTCGGTAGGGGCAAC
This sequence comes from Nicotiana glauca, assembly GCA_026770625.1. NCBI lineage: Eukaryota > Viridiplantae > Streptophyta > Magnoliopsida > Solanales > Solanaceae > Nicotiana > Nicotiana glauca. The sequence goes on along the minus strand of MU705593.1, from coordinate 12,654 downwards.
TCCTTATTTATTGGTGTATGGCATGGAAACAGTGATACCTGCAGAAGTTGAAATACCTTCCCTTCAAATTATTGCGGAGGCGGAAATTGATGATGATGAATGGGTCAAAGCCCGTCTAGAACAATTGAGTTTGATCGATGAAAAGAGGTTGGCAGCAGTATGTCATGGGCAATTGTACCAACAAAGAATGGCCAGAGCTTATAATAAGAAAGTGCGTCCACGGAAATTTGAAGTCGGACAATTGGTATTGAGGCGCATCCTACCTCATTGGGCTGAAGCAAAAGGAAAGTTCGCTCCTAATTGGCAGGGGCCATTTGTTGTATCACGAGTGTTGTCCAACGGTGCATTATATCTAACAGATGTGGAAGGTAAATGTGTAAAAATGGCTCTCAATTCTGATGCAGTTAAGAGATATTATGTATGATTTCTTCATCTTTATGTATCTGATTGTATTTGACATGTTTTGAGATTGAAATGATGAAGGCATTTTGTTCTGCTATCCAAACACTTTATCCATTGCTATCCCTTTGAGCCTTATTATATTTTCTTTCATATCCCTCTTTCAAAATCAACAAAAGAAATCAAAGACTGAACGGGGAAATCAAGTGGAGAAACAAAAGAAAAAGAAAAGAAAAGAAAAGAAGAAAAGAAAGAAGAAGAATGGAAGGAAGGAAACATCGCAACAATGAAGTGATTTGATGACCTGAACTACGTTTGAGTTGATCCCGAAAGGGTACGTAGGCAGCCTCACTGAGATTCAGTCACAACCGAAGAAAAGTCCAAGAATCCCTAAGAATGAAACTGGGGCAGAAGTTATGTTTGTCATGGAAGATATGATTCTGAAAGTTGTAATTTTTGAACCAACGTTGAAATATTTTGAGCCTTTTATACCCTTCTTTCTAAACACATCCAAAAGCTACATTACGGTCCAAAGAAAGACTTTCTGATCAATTTTGAGAAATGTCAATACAAACAGGAAAGGTGAATCATGTTGAGGACAACACTCGGGTATCAGAAGATGAGAAAATTGAAAAATGAGAGTCTTATTGGTGAAAACCCTCACGGGCACCGTAAGGAGATGTGAGTTGAGAGATATTAAAAATGAGAGAGTCTTATTGGTGAAAACCCTCACGGGCACCGTAAGGCGATGTGAGTTGAGGGATATTAAAATGAGAGAGTCTTATTGGTGAAAACACTCACGGGCACCATAAGGCGAAAGTGATTTTTTAGATGGGCAAATGAAAGAAGTCTGTGGTTGAAAAGTGGCAAAACAAGCGAGATTTGGGTCCTGGTGCAAGTCAAATTATGAAAGTATGGAACAACAAATATGGCAATTGACAATTGGTTGGTTGGACAGACTAGGTTGGTTAATCCAAAATGCATGGCATGATCAATGGAATCAGCCTTTCCACTCAGATAAGACCTATCCTCTTTCTCTTTTCAGAGTCTTTCTATCTGCAAAAACTCCGAGGTCGTTGCATTTCATTTTTATTGAAATCTGTCTATAAGACATTTGTAGTCAAAGCTAACTACTAGTTTCCCAGTTGTACGGCATAACAAGATTGTGACATATTAAAGGAAAGTAAAACACGAAGGACCAATGTAAATCCCATCAGAAAGGTAATCAGATAATTGGAAGGAGAAGCAAAAGTTCACAGAAAGGAAAACAGAAACACCAAGACCGTAACATTGAGAAAACATTTGGGTCATCAGGATCAGAAGGTTTGAAAGTTAGGCCGGGAAATCATGGCAAGTCAAAACAAGTTCAAAGAAGCAAGTCGGAGCAAGTTCAGAAGCGGAAGCATGGCCAACAAGAATGCCAGCAGCTATCCACCATTTTTATACTAACAAATTATTCTTTGATTAAAACAGGGGCAGAAAGAATTTTTCTTTGTAAAGCAGGAACCCACCTGGATAACAAGGGAACACCGTTCAAAAGCTAGCAAATAGGCGCCCACCTGAAGAACAAGGGAATACATTCCAAAGTGCAGCAGTCAGGCACCCACCTGGAGAACAAGGGAAGTATAATGCAAGTCTTTCAAGTTAAATATTAAGTAACACAACGCACCCAGTTAACAAACTGGGGCAGAAAATTTTATTCGTTTGTATGGTTGTTGTAAGCAGGAGCCCACCTGAAGAACAAAGGGAGTATATTTTCAAATTCGGCAAGCAGGAGCCCACCTGAAGAATAAGGGAATACTTTTCAAATTCGGGAATACTTTTCAAATTCAGAAAGCAGGAGTCCACCTGAAGAAAAAAAAGGGAATACTTTTCAAAAGCAGGGTCCCACCTGGAGAACAAGGGAATACCTTTTCAAATTTAGCAAGCAGGAGCCCACCTGAAGAACAAAGGGAATATCTTTTCGAATGCAGCAAACAGGCACCCACCTGGAAAACAAGGGAAGTACAATCCAAATTTTAGCTTTTAATATCTGATAACACGATATGTCCAGTAACCATACTGGGGCAGAAAATTTTCTTTGTTTGTCTATTTTGTCACAAGCAGGAGACCACCTGGAGAACAAGGGAATACCTTTTCAAGCATCACAAGCAGGAGCCCACCTGGAGAACAAGGGAATACCTTTTCAAGCATCACAAGCAAAAGCCCACATGAAAAACAAGGGAATACATTTTAAATCAATCGCAAGCAGGAGCCCACCTGAAGAACAAGGGAATATCTTTTTCAAGCAATCACAAGCAGGAGTCCACCTGAAGAATGGACACATATTTCAAAACATAGTCAAGGCAACAGCCAGAATTCTATACAAGATGCAAGATCAAGGCAATACAAGAACACAAGATACCAGGCATAGATAGGATTTTTGTAAAGCATAAAGCATAACATAGGCTAGCTTCTTTTTATCTTTACATGGTGTAATAAGGGGGTCAGCAAGCAGTAACAGCAGCAACAGCAGTGAAATCACAGCTTCCTGGTAGTCCCAGCTACCAGACACTCCTGAACTACACTGACCTGATTCCTGTTTAGCCCGAGATATGTAGGCAACCTCTGAAGCAGGGTGCGGTCAAACTTTTCAAAATGCTTCATACGGAATATGAAAATGGGCAAAAATCCCTCATTACCGCTCACTTGTCTTTGCACGAAAACTCTTTGGGTTTTCGGGCAAAGAGGGGCAGCTGTGAGCACGTGATTTTTGCCCTAAGCAAATTATTCCTAAAATCCAAACAAAAGATTTTTTTTCCCTATATTTTACAATTTTTGTGAATTTTGTTGAATTTTGTGTTAATTGGTTACATTTTTATTAAAATATAAAAATATGCATTTGCATTTAGGAATTTAATTTCATAATTTTAGTATTAATTAAGCATTAATTTGTTCTACAACAAAAAATTAAGAAAAAACACAAAAATAATTCGTTTGCACTTTTAATTGTTGCATCTGTCTTTAAATAGAGTTTCAAATATTTTAACTTTGAATTATATTAGATTTTTGTATTGATTTTGCATTTTATAAAATCAGAAAAAATAAAAATATAAAAGCAAAAAATAAAGAAAGAAAGAAAAGAAAAGAAATACAAAAAATGAAAATGAATTAAAAGAAAACAAAGAAGTAAATAAGAAGAAGTGGACTGCTTAGCTTTTGGGCAAAAATTAAGCCAAAATCCCTAAAGGGCAAACAAATTACCCATACCAGTTGGCCCAGTCCATATTCCCATCCGGTCTGCTCCAAGAGAGACCACCAGACGACCTCGTTTAGAAGGTTAAATCTGAGCCATTAAAACAACTGATCTAACGGTCAAAGTCTAATCTCATCAATAAAATAAAACGACGATGTTTATAACTTTCCATCTCAGCCTTTGATCAGTTTAATCCAATGGACCAGGTTGATTTTGTTCATTAAAAAGAAACGGCACCGTTTAGTAATCAAGAGATCTCGTCCGTTCATTAACAATCATCCAACGGCCCTGGTTTAATAAGGTCCTTTTAATATACCAAATACATCCAAACCCTAAAAAATCATTTTAGTTCTTCTCCTTCTCTCCTCTTCAGCGCCCCTATCTCCTCTCCGATCCCCGCCGGAACCCTACCGGCGGGAGACAGCACCTAAGCCAACCAGTCCACCAATAACACCCCAGAACCGCCCTTCACTCCTGATTCCACCCCTGTATTCCTTTTCCCTCGAATCACTTCCGTTCATCTCGAATATTTCAAAAAGTGTCGCCGGAACCCTAATTCCGGCGAACACTAGTTCACCCAAATCGCCCCAAAATCACACCATAACCCCTACTGACCACCCTCAACCTATTTCCAAATGTCTTGAACCCTAAAAATCACTGAAATAGCTCAAACGTCAAAATTAAGGTCTGCCGGCGATCAAAGTTCAAGAAAATTGCCATAAGACCTCCTGGATGCTGGAACTTGATCACTTGAAGAAAAGAAGAAAAAAAGAAAAGAAGAAATAAAGACTGTCCGAATAAATAAAGAAAAAAAAAGAAGCTAAGTTTCTTTTTGCTCTTTCCTTTCTGTTCTTTGCATGTGTTTGATTCTTTTCTTTTGATTCTTGTTCTGATAAAAAATAATATAGTACTTTAGGATTTTTTATTGTTATCTTTTGTTCATTAAGAAATAATATTAAATCTGATACTTTTAGATTTACTTTCTGATATTAAAATAGTATTTTTAATAAGATTCTGATTGATAACTTGATTAGTAAATTAGGGTTTAATAAATAGATTTGATTTGATATAGAAATTAGTATAATTAGATTTTTTAGTAAGACTTTGTTGGTTTCTGAATTATTCGATTTTGTTAACTGTTAGATTATAAATTTTTTGATTCTGATATTTGTTAGAGTTAATTTTGTTTTGTTAATTCTGTTACTTGTTAGTTTTTGGAATCAAATTGATAATAATTAGTTAATATTGGTTATAGCTGTTAGTTAAATTGTATCTGATTAGTTTTGATTCTGAAATTAATTCATAGTTTATGGGAAAAGAGTAGGGGGTTAATTGGTCAATTTAATTAAGCTCAAAGGGTAAAAGGGTAAAAGGGCATTAGGTCGTTTGGTAAATCTGATTTGGATTCAGGGGTAGTTTGGGAATACAAAATGGGATATTGGTAATAAAGATAATGAAGAAGGGGTAGTTTGGGTATAGGAAAAGGACAATAGGGTAGATTTCTAAGTGAGGTAGGGGCAAATAAGGAAATACACTAAGATAGAATGTTCTAGATGGGATAATTGGTGTGATTCTTCACAAATAAGGGTAGTTAGTTGAATAAATAATAAAAGAATAAGGGTAAAACTGAAATAAAGAGGGACTAATTCATAAATTCTGAAATATGAATTTACCTCCCTTTTTAAATCTATAAATAGGCTGTAATGGGCATCATTTGATAAGTTTTGACAATCTGAAAATCCCCCTGAAATAATTCTGCTATTCTAGATCTCCATTTTCGAAATTAACCATTTCCAAAACTCAAAAATATCAAAAAACAGTAGAAAAAGTTAAAAATCTCACTGTTTCATTAGTTTTAAGTCAATTTGAAGTCTGTTTGGATAATTCTGGTTGATTCTGGTGATCAAATGTTGTTGAAATGGTATTGAGTTAGTCGAGTGCTTGGTCCTGTGGATTTCTATCATTGCTGTGGGTTAAATCTGGTTATTTGAAGCTGTGTTTGGATTTGTTGAGTTGCTTTCTGCTGCAGTTGCTGTTTATCACTGATCAATCCCTCTTCTAATAGATTTTTGCTTTTAAATCCAGGTATACATTTGACTTCTCCTTAGTGTAATCTTCAAATGAGTTGATTTGAAGCTGCGATTTCTTCAGTTTCGTTCGTGTCATAACAGATTCAAACTGTTCGAGTTGATAAATTAGATCATTATGTAATATCGTCAATTTGTAAATCTGATTTGTAATTTTAGTTTGATTTAGATGTAATTGGACTGGACTGTATAACTCTGGACTTTGAGAACCTTTAGACTATAACTAGTATTTGATCGTTATTAAAAGTACTTGAGACACTTAGGATTTTTGTGATAGTGAAAGGTGTTAATAGATCTGGATTTCAGTTAACATAGCATGTAAAGAAAAAATTAGAAATAATTCACTGGTATTCTCCTGTTAATTTTGTTTCAGAATAGCATTAGTTGTTGACATTAAAAAATAACAAAAGGTTCGTGTGTTAAATCAAACCTGTTATCATTTAGGTTAACTTTGAAGTAAATGTTATCCTAGTATTAATAGTTAAATGAGTATTCTCAACTAGATAGATTAAAAAGTGATCTGTTTATGAATATCTGCAAAATCAATTAATCTGAATTCAAGTTTCATCAAGGTTTTCACTTTAGTACGCATAAGTCATATTGAGTAGTAAATAGATCACTAATTGAAGTTAATTGTTAGTAAAGTTGGCCTAGAGTTAATCACATCAGTTTAATTAATAGTGAGAAGTGTCTTCATTTGTTTCAAGTTGTATAAAGACGGATATCATGTATGTTAAAGTCTCTAAGCCTATATTATCTGCCTTACTCTGGAATTGGGCTCACATTTGAGCTCAAATTTTAATCATCAACGAATGCCGGCCCATTGGATAGGGTTAGAAAATTTGTTGGAGTGTAGAGGTAACCTGGGCCACAACTTGGGCCTAGAAGGGTCAGGCTTATTTGATGCCATAGGTATTAGATATCCTTCCTATGACCCGCCTCTCCTCTCATTTGGTCTTCTGGGCCTATTAAAGAAAATCTAAAAATTGGAGATTATTTATACACAATAAATAAATGTTCATATAACAAATTAATTAGGGCTTTTTTGCTTTGGATCTAAGGACAAAAACAAATAAGGAATATAGTTTACTTAGGATTGGCCTTTAATAATATAAATGAGATGAGCCTCGCTAAAAGCAAAGAATAAAATTGCAGGGCCCTCATAAATGATCAATTCAAAAAATACTAGAAATCGGGAGGATCGTTTAGTAAATTTCACGGTCTTCCCCAAAGCTAATAAACGCATAGATGCTTTAGGCGCGATTGATAATAATATCACTTTCCTAAATACGGGTGCACATTTATGTGACCCAAATCCAAATCTCAACGAAGTCGAAATGTGTTAAAAGCCATGGGCGTACTGGTACGGCGTGGTTCGAGATGTGTTTTTACAACGTTGTAATTCTTGTAAAAATAATTAATAATAATAATAAGAGTGGGTTATTAACAAAAGGCACATAAAAATAGAACATATATGGAAATCAGATAAAATTAAATACGACAGTTGAGCGACCGTCCTAGAACCACGAAATCCGGGAATGCCTAACACCTTCTCTCGGGTTAACAGAATTCCTTATCCGAATTTCTGGTGTGCAGACTGTTAACAGAGTCATATTTTCCTCGGTTCAGTATTCAACCGGTGACTTGGGACACCATTAATCTCCCAAGTGGTGACTCTAAATAAAAATAATAAATAAATCCCGTTCCGACTGTCCTTTAATTGGAAAAACTCATTTACGCCCTTCACAGGGTGTATTAAAAACTCGTGAAAAAGGAGGTGTGACAGCAATGTAACGGGTATACCATCTACGATCATTGTCGTCTTCTGGGTTTACCAAAACCTTTTTGCTTCTCGCAGTTAAGGTAAAAATCCCATGGCGAATTAAATTAGGATGGTATAAATGGATAAGGTGAGAAAAGGTGAAATTAACATTGGCTTTGGTAGATAAATATCTCAAACAAGCCATTGCTCTCCATACTAAAGGACTAACTTGGGCCAAACAAATGTTAAAGAAATGGCAAAAATCGAGAATAACTGGGTCAATCGGAGGATTAAAACCCAAAATAAAAGGGTAAGTGTAAACAAAAGAG